>PVIH01010808.1:0-72888 GCA_004025045.1 Sigmodon hispidus
AGGCACCAAGTACACAAGTGAAGCACAGATATGTATGCCCATTTCTAGTATAAAATGTTTTACGACATGCGCACTGACCACATTTACGAACATGAATAACAATAATAAGTCAGAAATCCTAACATTTTGTTTTTGAACAGGGTCTCACTATGTAGCCTTTTTCTGCCTTCTGAGTGCTGAGATTAATGGAGTGATCTACACCTTACTTTTTTTTTTTTTTTTATAAGCTAGAATTATTGACCAGCTCTCATCCTTTCTTTCCATTTGTTTGTTAATTCCAGTTCCTCATAACTGTCATTCTATTTCTGAGAGCCACAGTTTTAGATTACACAAATGAGTAAGATCATACATTTTTCTTTATTTCTGTTTTTTTTCACTTAGCACACCATCTTCTAGAATGTATAAGGATCTCAAAAACTCCACAAAAATAAAAGAAAATCTGAATTAAGATGGGCAATTGGCATATGCTGACATTTTTCAAAAGAAGACACACAAAAAGCTTTGGAAGATACACAACAAAGTCTAATGTTGATTCCCTTACCATGTAAAAATTACTGTTATAAAAAAAACCCTCAAAAACTAAAAATAACTACTGAAAAGTATTGGATAAAAGGGAATACTTAAATACTGTCGGTATAATAAATCAATACAGAGGTTATAGGAAATAATATGACATTTCTCAAAAACAATAAGAAATGTAACTAGTATATCTTCCAGGTTATGTCTTCATGTTTAAGAGAAATGCGTGTATGAAACACTGTTTATAATATACAATCTGAATATCTACTAACTGAAGAACAGAAAAGAAAATGTGTGGCAGGTTTACATAATGAAATAATGTTTACTCATAAAAAAAGGATGCTATTCTGTCTTTTGTATCAATGTAACTAGAAATAAATACATTTTAAACAGTTGTCATTAAAATTTGGATTTGTTTATCAATTGGAGATCTTTTTACATGCTTGAGGAGATGTAACATAGAATATAGATTTCATGTGTTCTGTGTTGGGTCCTGTGGGAAGAAGTAAAGTCTGTCATATAAGTGGAACCATCAGGATAAAGGGGCAGCATAAACATCCAGTCTCCAGGCATCACAGCTTTCTTGGAAGGTGGAGTGATTTGAAAATTAAGTTTCTAAGAGTCCTTCCAAGGCAGGGGATGTCAGTTTAAGTTATGAAGTGGTTGTCAGAAGCAACGACCTATAAATCCTCTTTAAGTGTTATTATATGATTTAAAAATTAATTTTATTGTTTAAATTATAATGCACACCATGGGAATGCAGCACTGTGAAGTGTTTGTGGCACCAAAAGAGCACTCAATAACACTTCATTTACAGAGTAAACCTCAGAGCCTTTGCTAAGGCCATTCTTTGGGATTTTTGTTTTATTTTCTAATCTAATTCCACAGATTCCTACAGACCAACTGTTTCTGGAAGGAAATCTTATTGGTATTTGATTTACTGAAAGCATGTCTCCAAACACAATCTGCTCCTGCCTAAATAATGATAAAAGCTGCACATTCAGTGTGTTAAGACACAAATAAGTTGTTTCCATTTTTGCAAGTTCCAATTATGGCCTATGAATTCATGTTTTAAATTGTTTGTGAAAATGAACTCCATTTTATTTGTCTAGTTACTAGGATTTTTTTTGCCTCTCCAACTTCTTTGTTTTTTTGTTTTTGGTCAGCTTTAAGAGTGTGAATGAGATACAAAAAATTTTGGAAGAGACATTAAGATCACATGAAGGAGTGCCACCTGAGAATTAAACCACAAAGTTGCTGGGGATAAGTGCTCCTGACATGCCATCTGAGGGCATGGTTTTACAGTGCAAAGACAAGGAGGTAACTGCCATTGATTGCTATGACCACATTTGCTCAAGAAAAACATGAGGGTTGGTTTTTTGACTCTTTGTGTTGCTTTGTAACTACCTAGGGAAAGCTATTCATTATCTATATGGTGACTTATTATATAAATGGCATCTAGGAGAACACAGACCCCTACCATTGCTGGGTCAGACATGGCTAATTACAGTCCCCTGGATTTCAAGACCTTATGTAGGCTAAAGCATCCTTTGAACTCACTCTCTGAATGTTTAAGTCCTTTATTATTTTGTAAGTAGGCAATGGAATATGTGCTAATCTAAAAAGAGAGAAAATAACACTCTGCATATATTAAAGGGTATCATAAAATGTAAGTTACGCATGCCTTTGTTTCAATGGAACTCTACCTGCAGTTAAATCCATGCGGCACTTTTTGACTAAACATTAATTCAGAAACAAAATTAAAGCAAGTGTCATATGATCACTGACTCTCTATTTGTAAAGGTTTTTCTCCATTTATTGAAGTTAAAGTTTTTCTCATATACTATATCTCTGCTATGGTTCCCCTCCCCCCACCCCCCAACCCTGCTACTCTCCAATCCCTCCCCACATCCCTCCAATCATGATCCACTCCCTTTCTGTCTGTCATTAGAAAACAAATAGGCCTAAAAAAGATAATAAGATACAGTAAAATATAATAAGATAAAACAAAAAATTACATATTGAATAGGATGAAGTAAACCAACAGGAGGAAAATAGCCCAAGAGTGGGCACAAGAGCCAGAAAACCACTCAATTGTACATTCAGGAAAACCATAAACACACAAAACCAGAAGCCATAATATAGATACCAAAGATTGGGTGTAGACCTATGCAGACCCTATGTTGCTGCTTTAGACTCTGTGAGTTCATAATGAACTTTGCTCAGTGTTTATTTAGAGATCCTTGCTTTCTTGGTCCTATATCCCCTGTGGTTTTCACACTCTTTCTACCTCCTCTTCTGTGAGGCTTCCCTAGGGAGGGATTTGATGGAAATATCCATGTAAGGCTGAGTATTTGATGTAAGAACTCTCTATATCTGCATAATGTCCAGTTGTGAGTCTCTATGTTCTTTACCATGTGCTGTAGGAGGAAATTTCTCTGATGATGGCTGAGCAAGGTATTATTCTATGAGTATAAGAAACTGTAATTGAGTTATTTTTTCCTCCCTTCCTTCTTTTTTTTTCCAAGAAGTAATACTTTGCTTTATTCTAGGTTCTTGGCCTATCTAGCCTCTGGTTATTGGATGCCCAGTAAGTGTTGGATATGAGTCACATCACGTAGTGTAATCTTTGAGTAAAATCGAGTATATCAGGTATTAGTAGGTTACTTGCCACCGTGGTATTAGCACCTCTTGCAGGCAGGACGTCTTTGTCAGTCAGAGGTTTTGTGCCTAGGTTGTTGTTTATGTTTTTATTTTGGTAGTATGCAGAGTATCTTCTTGTACCAAAGATGATAGCAAGTAGGGATGAAGGTTTTATGTAGGTGTCATCTCAACTTTTTCATGTTCAATAAGTTGGGTAGTTGTCTTCAGCAATGGGATCTTGCTGTCACTTTGCTGAGACCCATTTATATTCTTGTTATCACCCTTGGTTGTTTGGGGATTTCTATGGGACCCTTTGACCAAACACTCAATTAGATCTGACCCAATCCCAGTAGAGGAAGTTTTATTCGATGACAAAGATGGCTAAATGGGCTCTGCCTTCCCAATTATTTGACAATGTTAATAAGATCACATTTATATATGTATATATTTTAGGAAGCTTCAACTGTGTTAGGTTTCCATATGACCTCTCAAATAAGCTTTCTCTCTTCAACTTTTTACTTCATAGTGGGTAAGGCTGATAATTTTTTGATGCTGTGTAGGAAGAGAAAAATTATTTTTATTTTTTCTTATTTTTAACCTAAAATAATAGTGTATTTTGTTAACCAACAGAGATAACATAAAACTATAGAAGACCTAGTATTTCAGTAAAAGAGTTATAACAGGATGGAAGGACCAAAGACATAAACTGATGCCCAGTGGCTCAGTGTAATACATTGCACTAGACTCATTAGAGACTTAGAAAACAATTCTCAAAGGAATTCAAGGGCTTTTTTTGTTCTCCATTCTCATCATTTTTTGCTAACATTTCAGGACATTTCAATCACACCAAACCCATTTGAAGTGTCTATTGTGTTTCCTCCATGTTTTCAATGCCTTCTTTTTTTCTTTCATCTTTAGCTGTGTAAAAAGAAGTAGAACTATTGTGTGAAGAACAAATGATCTGATGTGAAGTTCAGAAACATTCACAAATGTTACATTTATGGGATTTTATCTAAGATTGGTGCATTACAGACTTTCCATTAGCTGGCATCACTGTTTTACAACACCCTCTCTTGATCTTAGTTTTATACATAATACTTGGCGCCTCTGTGTAAGCAGCATACAGTTTCACCTTCAGACATGTCTGGGTTTTCTCACATGGGCTTTTAGTAATTTTCTACAAATCAATACTTGCCTGTTCTATTAAAATACAAGCCCTTACAAGCAAGAAAGCATTTGCTGTCACTTCTAAATCAACAACCTATAAACATACCATGGAGATAGTTTTAATGTGGAAACTTCAAAGAAAAATTTTAACCATATTATGTTATTTGTCTGATGTAGAAATTAATTGTGAATTACTTAAAATATTTTCTGTAAGGAAAGCCTAGCTAGAAAGTTTATAAATAGGTTTTTTAAATACAAATAGTGTATATATATGTATGTATGTATATATATATGAACGTTTATAAAGACCAGGTTTGAGTAAATCAGTTTTACACAATAGCATGAATGAGATTTTGATGGTCAGTTTTATAATCTCCAAAATTGGAACAGATTTGATGCATCTTACTTATATTCACATACACCTTAAGCCCCAAAACAATTTACAGGAAAAGTTAAATTTTAGGGAATACTTTATTAGTATTTTATTTGGACCATTGCAATAGGAGAGCCTAATGTTAAGTCTAATGAAACAAAAGGCTAGAGGAGATATAAAAATATTGTGTGTATGTGTGTGTGTTTTTATGTGTATATGTATGTAAGTGTTTTTATGTGTGTATGTGTATATGTATGTATGTGTATATGTATGTATGTGTTTTTTATGTATCTGTGTGTGCATGTGGATTTATGTGTGTTTGTATGTGTGTATGTGTATATTTATGTGTTTTTTTATGTGTATATGTGTGGGTTTATGTGTGTGTTTTCCTGAAACATTTGTGTTTGCTGATATAATTGACCCTAATAAAAAGTTGACTCTCTTGCTCTGTTTACAACAGAAAGTAGTTGTGCAGATAGGGTTAAGACATCAAAGAGGTAGGTATGTCACTGTTCTCACTATGACACCCTGAGGGCATGGTTCCTAGCTTCTTAAAAAAGTTATTCTGGGTTTTAAGATTACTGATGAGAAGCTTGAAGGGAATTTAAATGCAGGCAAAGGGTTTTCTAAAGAGAATGCTCTAAGCAGAGGGAGGCAGGATGAATTAGGTGTGTAGAAGATTGCTTTAAGAGTGAAAACCAGTCTTGGCCATCTGTATGCACAGGTTTTTTTTTTTTTTTCACTGAGTCTAGTAGAATATATTTTTTCACTGTATGGAAATCATCCTAATCCCTCACAGGTAGTCAAGAGTAATTTCTATAAAAGTTACAAGGTTGAATATTGTTTTATAGTATTTTATAACATATCCTCATTTAGGAATTGTAAATCCAAGGGCTCTATTGTTCACTACCATCACTATAATTAACAACATATTGTATAATAATTTGTGAAGGTAGATTTTAAAATTCACATATTTTATTTTGTCTATTTAGTCCTTCTAAAACAATAAAAAAAGTCCCAACAAAACAACCAAACTTCAAAGAAGATGTATGAAATAGCACATATTTCTGTAAATTAAATATAAACAAAAGTAGAGACACTAGTTGTTATATTTTAATTAAATCATGGGTGATATCGGTGGCATATGTTTTTGTAGGTGAAGTAAAAGACATGATTGAAAAATGAGACTGTAGTAAGTGCTATATATGACTGAAGTTCATGTGATTTAAGTATGTCTAAAATATCGCTACCTCCTTGGTAAGAAAGAAATTCTTGGTTATTTTGTGGACATGAATCAGAATAAGCATGGAAAAACACTAAGAGATACATTTAAGTCAATATTCAGCACACTGTTGAGAAACTTATAAATAATAGTTATCTTCTAATTAAAAAATATGTTGGACAAATTGTGATAACATACTACATTTTTGCAAACAATTTAAAGTGCAATATGTCTGTGTATTCTTTGTATTTTTAAAGTTATTAAACTACAATCAGCAGCTAACTGTGTATAGGATAGAAATTCTAATCTTCTATGTTGAGGAAAAGAAGTTTATAGAACCATTTTAGGCAAAGAAGCCACTTTGAATGACCCTTTTCTATATAGATCTTGACTGCTCTTAATTTGAATTGAATGGATAATTAGCAGGCAGAAATACCTAGAGAAAATAAGTTATTTTCAAATGTCTCATGGGAATTAGCTAGTAAGGGCTCAGCCTAGAATGCAGAACATTCTGTTCAAATTATTGTCACTTAGAAACATCTTATGTATGTCCAAAGATGGCACTGTAAACTTTTATAGGAGTGTGGATAAAGTAAAGTTTTTTATGGTAAAAAAAAATGTATGGACTGGAATGCTATGAATGTAAATCTGGCCTATCACCCTTGCTGTGAGCATGGTGTTATTTTTGATTGGTAACTCGGCCTTTCCAATTCTTTGTAAGTATGTCATAGAGACATCAATAGTATACCTCAGCTTAAGCATTGTTCTGAGACAAGGACTGAATGTGTGTTCAAGTAGTCTTCAAATGAGACCTAAGAAATCCATCCCAAGGTACCAGAGATACTGATTGAAAGCAGAATAGTGAAGATGGGACACGACCAGTATTTCCCTGTAGCTCTTGTGAGTCCAATGGCATTGTCCTGAATGCTTACCATCACATAGAGAGGATATATTGCAAAACTTCACTTGCTGAGATATAGTCAACATTGCAGTGCCCCTGGGAGAAGGAGACAGAGAAGAGAGCTAATATTGTTCATATGTTTCAACTCATTTACAGGTGGCAGAAAACCATTTCTGAGCCAATCAAAACATTCTAGAAAGTGCTGACTTATTTATTAATCATGACAGTCAGTGAAATACCTTTATGGGTATGTGAGGATCCAAGCTCATAACAGAAAAACTGATAGCACATCAGAATAGACGGTAGATAGATGTAAGCACATAGGTTGCTTTGAATTTCAATAACCCCTGAATAAGTATATGCACTTCTCACACCCTCACCTTGTATTACAATTAATTATTTTCATCTTTGCTGTGGTGTGATATTATATATAGTAAAGGGTTTTGTGATATTGACTTGCTGAACTTTTAAGTATTCCATCACATTCTGACAGATTGTATAGTAAGCTATTCCAGTTGTCTCAGAAGAAGACATTTTATAATGACCAGTGGCATTAGTTCTCTCTGAGCCAACATTTGGCTGAAAACATCACCTCAAAATCTCAAAGAGCTTAACGAGCTTATGGAGCTTTCTGAATAACTTTTAAAATCCCCCTGGGAAAGTTGCCCTTGAAAGCCCAAATCCCCTAAGTTTATCATTACTGTTTGCTTTTCAGAATTTATTGCATTTGTCCCCTTATGATTTATCTCTGTCGCTTTTATATTCTCACACAAAGAGCTTTATGTCATTGTCAAAAGTCAACATATTAAGGAGAATGCCGATGAAACATGTATTGACATGTAGTGTGAGTCATTAAAACTCAGACTTATTGAAACAAAGTCTGGAGAGATGGAACAGTGTTCAAAAGCATCAGAAAATGGACTGGGGCTCAGATCCCCAGAGCCATGTACCTGGTGGCCATGGTTGCTGGCCTGTAATTCCAGTCCTCAGGAGGTAGATCTATGTAGTAAGCCAGTAAACACTGGATTTGACTGAGAAATCCTGCATCACAAATAAGGCCTAAGAACAATATAAGTCATACCTAGTGTCAGTCTTAGGTCTCCACATGTTTATTCACGATGTGCACCCATATATATTTGAATTTGTATGCATGGTAACCACACGTATATTCAAAAATAGAAAAAAATTAACTGTGTAAATAACATCATCATATAACATAATTTAAAACCTCGGAGCTTCTTCACATGAATTTCTAAGAATGTGTTTATAGTTTTATGTTATTGTCTATTGGCTCTTCACACAGTTTAAAAAATCATTATATTGATAGATGAATTGCAGGAAATAGGCAGTTGATAATTTGTGAGGATATTTTATCAAGGCTATATCTTTCTCTATATCTCTTCAAATAAAGGAATATTGATATTGAGATAGAAACAGCTCATCTTTCCTTGGCAGGCACCTTATATGAATTGTACCTCAAAAAAGTTGGGTAATAAAAGCTGAAGAATAGATTTTCAATGTTTATTTTCTTGGTTATGATAACCCAGAAATCTATCTTACTCATACTTGTGTGGGCATGTCATCTAAACAATTTCCATAAACAGGAAGTGGCATACTCTTGTATTATGAAATTTTAAATATGTGCTAGAAAAATCAAGAATGACTATATTTATTTCCTTAAAACATAAATGGTTACTAATTGAAAATAAAATGTTCTCTATTGATTTTTTTTGGTTGACTTATGTACAACAGCAGAAATCTCTGAGAGGCTCGGAGAAAATATATTTTATCTATATTTTTAAAAAAATGTTTCTGTGAGCCAAGAAAGACAGATTTTTGCTCTCTCATTTTTATACATGCTTGGCTCATTCTAAATTATAGCAATGTTTCATTACCACCAAAATTCTCCAGATAAAATTCGTAGCACAACTGCTTGCTAAGCAAAAGGGAAAAACATAAATTGTATCTGTGCTGAGCAAATGGATTTGGAGGCTGACTTTTATTTGGCTTGAAGCTTCAGTTGCAGAACAAAGTTTCTGCTGATTCTGTCAGGATCTGGCTAAGGCCAAGGAAATGATCTGATCGACAACTCACTGGTCTGCATCATGGCTTTGCCAAAATAGATATTTTGTACATTGTAAAAATTGAGAGAAGAAGGGACATTTATCTAATCTTCAAATGAAATATGACATTTACATTGGCTGAAGACAAATCTTTGATAAACAGAGATCATCTAGTATTAATGGAGACACAGTAGAAACTACTTCAGAAGTATTCCCTATTTGAAGACTAGATTGAACTATTTTTTCCTCCTTTAACTGCTCCAAGCTTGATTGGTAAAACTTTACTTTATATATGAAAAACCTTTTCAAAAAATATTTTTATTTTTGTGTATTTTAAGCATGCCTTTATACATGACACATGCATCTAGATAATAATGGGGGCTAGAAAAGGGAATTGTGGCCCACGGAATCAGAGTTAAAGGTGCCTGAACTGCCTGATACTGGTGTTGGTACCAAATAAAGATTCTCTGCCACAATAACAAGTACCCTTAACTGCTAAGCTGGTTTTCCAGCATATCCTCCCAACAACCTTAGTGTTTTCCCAAATCAATATTCTCTGTTTATAAAGAAACCAATGTTCCTGCTCTCATTGCTTTGTTCTAACTTATAAAACTTTATTTTTTATAGATGAATGATTGATTATATAGGACACAGAACATGTGCATTTAATCATGAACATAATCCTTGTATGCTCCTCACTGGACATAGTTCCTGTTTCTCAGTTAGTAGATGTGTAGTTTTTAAGAAGATAGGAAATCCACAGTTACTTTTGTGCACTTGTGTTCAATTTCGTATTATTTTCCCTGTGTTATCTGTTGATTTAAACAAAACTTTAAAATGATAGCATTTACTCAATACTTTTTTTTACTGTTATTATCTGCTCAATATGCAAATTCCTAATCTCTACTACAAATTATTTTACTTTTCATGTTGACAGATAAAGGGGAATAGAACAGACTTCATTGGCTGCTCCTACATGCCATGAACTCTCTCCCACCCCTTGTGTTTAACTGATAATCTTACTGATAAGAGTCACAGTTCATGTTTACTTTTTGTCTGTTCTAGCCCTTTCTCTTTTGATTTGATAGCAAAGGGTTGGAATATAATGACCATTGCAAACATTGGCATCTGGTCATGTAATAATTATCTCTTGGTGATTGGAATGTTTATTTTCCTCATATAAACGTGTTTTTAATGAAAGAAATACAAACTTAACAGGTAGGATAGAATGTGTGTTTATTTCAACTCTTAGGAGCTCAAGTAAAATATAAATGAAGAGGTTTGTAAAAGGGCATGAAATGTCAAGGACAAACAGAATAGATGTGACAAAGACAGCCATGACATTTGAGGCTGGAAAGTGACAATAATAAGTGACACATTTCTATTTCTTCCTCCTTCTGTTCTCTCTACCTCTCCTCACCTTGTGTTCTCTCAATACTTCAGTCTCCATCAGATCACGACTTAACTGACCTGGTACCATTTCTCAGGAGAATATAGAGTATATGTTTTCTTGTCCTAAGATCTGTTTTCATAACTGATGATACATAACTGGCAGAAGTTTAGTCTGGATATTGGTTTATCCTAGCCATTATATTGTAGTTTATAAAATTCTCAATCATATTCCTATTATTCTACATCTGTAGTCAGAAGTTTCTGGGCTGGCCTGGCCCTAAAGTCCTGCACAGTCCCTTAATCTCAAAGAATAACCCAAAAGCTTATATTAATTATAAGCTGTTTGGTCTATGGCTCAGGTTTATTACTTGCTAACTCTTATACTTTAAGTTAACCAATTCTTACTTATGTTTAGCCACATAGCTTGGTACCTTTCCTCAGAGCAGCATCCTCATCTTTTCTCTGCATCTGGACCACATCTCTGCTCTGCTCTCCCGCTTTGCAGAATTTTCCTAGTCTGGTTGCCCTGCCTCTATTTCATATCTAGCTACCTGACAAACCAGCATTTTATTAAACCAATATTTACAGTGACAAATATTGACAGTTTACAAGAGCATAGTCTCACAGCATACATCTTCATGGTAGAAAGCATAGAGCCACTCATGACAAAATAGCTGAGGTAGTTAAGTTCATTGCATTTAATCAGAAATGGTGCTAATACATTTTATTCTTACATTTTTTAAGTCAATATCTTATGGCTGCATACTATACCATGTGTTATGTACTATACCATACTATATCATGTACAAAAAGACCTTACCATTGAGCTCAAAGCAGTGATGGGCTGTGCCTCCTTTGAACATGAATGAGCATGAATATTTGGGTGGCTCAAATTGCACACCATGGCAGAAGCTGCCTAATACTCATTGATAACCTATCTCTGTATATTATGTAGCAATAGAAATATTTGTTTTTCCCTGGGAACTTGGAAGAATGGCTGATAAACACAAATGGTGATGTGAGAATTTTCTTAACAGTCCTTATGTAAATGAGGCCAAATTCTAAGTTCTGGACCACTTCTGTGAAATTAAAGCTTTGAAGAGAGTGGTGTTTGGGACAATATGTAGTAGGAACACCTTGCTCCAGTGCCAGCTTTTATCATTGGACTGTTTATAACAGGCTCTAGACTCAGGTGAATTTCTAGGTTTGAAATGTATCTAGTGTCACAGAAGAACTATGCAATTCTAATTTAGCATAGTTTCAAAAAGATGACATTTAAATAACCACACATCAAACTTTACTTTGACATTTACTTAGGGTGACATAGGATGAAATGTGTTTGCTTCCAAATTATTCTATATAAGCACTTAGGTATAGTGAACTATCTAGTTATCATGAAACCAGATCTTTCATGAAATAAATTAGCTAAAATTTGTATTTAATAAAATAGACCATTTGGAAGGTCACTTGAAAACTTAAAGTAACTATCCAACTACTTAAAGGAGGTTCCCAAAGTATGACAAAACCTTAATGAAAATTTTCAAAAATAAAAATTATAGAATCACTATGTAAATGAACAAGCATATAGAAATATTTGCACATTGGTAGGAAGTTATGAAGTTAGCAACATACAAGCACTATTCGGTAAGCACCTTGTGCATTTTTGCTCTGATTATCCCCTGAAATTGCAGCATTCTGGAGCATGGCATTGCTGTCTACTCACTCCACACATTGGATAGTGTTTCATGAAGATAAGGCAACAGCCAGGAATGCAGAAAATTTCTCCAACATTCAAAAATCAACTCAAGATACCACACCCTAGAAATATGGTCTATATCAAATACAACCAGTGTGCTCTTCCTTGGAAACTACTCTTCTCTTGCTCTCATCATTTCTTAGTTGCCTGTAGTTCTTTGTCCGGGTTGGAGGTCTTATGAGCTTTCGTTCTTCTTTATTGACACATCTACTGTTGACCTTCTTTGTGTGTGTGTGTGTGTGTGTGTGTGTGTGTGTGTGTGTGTGTGTGTGTGTGTTTAAGTCTAAAGAATTAAACTCAACTCAAACCTGTTGGAAACAAACTGGATCTTTCCATGCAAAGCACAATGAATGTGATTAGAGGGGATAGAGAGACTCATATTTGGTAAAAGTTTTGAAAGCATTAGAAAACTGTTTATTTTTCAGATCTTTAATAAGGACTGTATCTTGGAGGTTTATATTATTTCTATTTGAAGGGGCTCTAGCTAGCTGCTTCTGATCCCTTCTTTCTTCTCATCCTCAATTTCCTAAACTTAAAATGTTCTCCCATCTGCTATCATCCTCTGACTCCCTGCCCCTGATTTCCATCTCTCACTTCTCAGTATTTCTACATTCTGTTTACTCCTTACTCTGATCTGTTGGTTGTCCCATAATTGGAATGATCCAAATTGTTTAGATAGAAAGTCTATAGTTTAAGACCCTGTTAGAATTTACAATTTAAATTTTCCTGTTGCACAGTCATTTTGTCCATTGTATCTGTCAATGGTCCTGTATTGTTTGAGCTCACCCAGAACCTGGCACTAGAAGTGATTTCTCTGTGTAGCTTCCATTTAAACCCCCTAATGTTTGAATCAATGCATCCTGTCCTCTTAGGTTTTTTGTCTGGAGGTAGGTTGTTCCTCCAGCTTTGTAATAAAACAGACCTTAACATTAGCCCAAGAGTAAAACATTGTGTTCTTGACAACAGCTGGAAGCCAAACTGCTGCCAGAACTTTATTGTTTATCCCGTGATAGGGAAAGAGAATCTGCAAGTTCAGCTGTGGAGAGCTCATTCATGATGGGAAATCCCAAGTGGGAAGTCTGGCTTTCTGACCCTTATCCCCAGTCACTGCAGGCCTTTTGTGAACAACTAATTTGATGTTTTCTTTCTTTTGCTAATTGCCCTTTTATTTGGAAGCCTCACTAAGGGATGCTCTGTCACACCCTGGGCCCTCCTGATTTATAGCTAACTTAACCAATTTCTGTGGGAAATTCCCAGTACCTGATCTGATGATATTTTATTAATCTCCTATCTATTATACCTGTGGTTCTCAACCATCCTAATGCTGCTTTAATACAATTCCTTATGTTTTGGTGACCCCTAACCATAAAATTATGTCATTGCTAATTCATAATTTTGCTATTGTTAGGAGCTGTAATGTAAATATCTGATATGCAGGATCATATATGATCTGATATATGAATCCCCCCAATGGAGTCACAACCCACAGATTGAGAAACTATTGCATTATATCATTAGCTATTGTTAACTTATTACTAAATCTGATTTTAAATGAAACTTTATCATGAATAAATATACATATATGAAAGATGAATTATAATACAGTTTTTTATGTTATTCAAAGTTCCAAATATCTGTCTACAAGTTGGACTGTATCCTCTGGAGATAACAGGGTCACTTTGATGTTTCATTTCTTTGAATGGCTGAATCACAGCACTATCTAATAATTTTGGAAGAGTTAGTTCCTTTAATACAAAGACATAGTTTGTGAATGTCCAAATGTCTTATGTAAAGGACATAAAACTAAGTTTATTTTTTGTAAAAAAATTAAAGATTTATTTAAGTTTTATGTTTTTTATTGAATTGTTTACACAATATATTTTAATTATTATTTTTCCCTCACTTTACTCTCTCCATTGTACCTCATCTCCTCTCCTATTAAGATCCACTCTCTTTTTGTCTCATATTTAGCAAACAAACAGCCTCTAAGATATAATAATAAAATAAAATAAGATAAAACAAACCCCAACACATCAGAGTTGGAAAAGACAAGCAAAAGGAAGAACCCCAGGGAAGTCATGAGAGTCAGAGACTCACTCATTCACACCACACTCAGGTACCCCTAAAAACACCAAACTAAAATTCATAGTAGATAAGTAAGACCTAGCACATACCTGTGAACCAACAGCATGCTGCCTCAGTCTCTGTGAGTTCATATGAGCTATAGCCAGGTTGTTTTTGAATGTCTTGTTTTCTTAGCATCATCCACCCTCTCTGGCTCTTACACCTTTTTCCACATTCCCTTCTGTGGCATTTCCTGAACCCTGATGGAAGGGATTTGGTGGAGACAATCCATTTTGGGCTAGGAATTCTAAGGTCTGTTATTCTTAGCATATTGCCTAGCTGTAGGTCTCTGCAACTGTTCCCATCTGCTGCAGGTGGAAGCTTCTCTCATGATGGTTGAGCAAGATATTGATCTCTGAGTACAGTAGATGTCATCAGGAATTATCTTATTGAAAAGTTTTAAAGGTTTTTTTGTTTTATTTTTTTGTCCCTAGACTGTCTAGTCTCTAGTTATTTTTTATCCAGGCAGAATAAGGCATAGATTGCAACTTGCTGACTGGGCCTCAAGTCAAATCACATATAGATTGGTTACTCGCATGAGCTTGTGCCATCATTACCCTGTCCTACAGACAGAATACCATTGAAGTTCGAAGTGTTTGTTCCTGTGTTATTGTCTGTTCCTCTTTGGGTAGCATGCAAAGTACCTCCTTGCATGAAAGATGCTAGAACGTAGGATTTTCCTCATTTGATTTGTTGGTCTGTCTGAGATTATTATTTATTTTATTTGTGTGTGTGTGTGTGTGTGTGTGTGTGTGTGTATGTGTTCTGCAGGGTTATAGTTAACCTATTTATGTTGGGATTTTTCTTTTAGTGACTTTTTGAGGGATGTATTTGTAAATAGGTACTGTTTAAACTTGGCTTTATCATACAATGTCTTATTTTCTCCATCTATTATGATTGAAAGCTTTACTGGGTATAACTATAGTCTAGCCTTGCATCTGTATTTTGTTAAGAGTCAGTAGCACATCTGTTCAGGTCCTTCTGGCCTTTAATGCCTTCATTGAGAAGTCAGATGTAATTCAAATAGGTCTGCCTTTCTATGTTACCTGGTCTTTTCCTCTTGTAGATTTTAATGTTTTTGTCATTCTTATATATGCTTAGTGTTTTAATTATTATGTGCTTAGGGGACTTTCTTTTCTGGCCCAGTATATTTGGTATTCTGTATGCTTCTCCTATGTTATAGGCATCTTCTTTTTTAGGCTAAGATAATTTTCTTCTATGTTCTCATTGAAAATGTTTTCTGTGTCTTTGACCTGAGTCTCTTTTCCTTTCTCTGTTCCTAATATTTCAAAATTTGATCTTTTAATATTGTCCCAGATTTCCTAGATGCTATGTGCAAGGACTGTTTTGTATATAATATTTTCTATCATGTCTCCAGTTCCTGAGATTCTCTCTTTCATCATTTGTGTTCTGTATTTTGTTGGTGAGGCTTGCCTTTGAGATTCCTGTTCAGTTTTCTAAATTTTCATATCCACATTTGTTACACCAAAGAGCTCAAGCATAAGGCAAGATCAATAATCCCTACAACAGAAGCGGGTCCTACCAGGTGTAGGTGGGAGGTTCATCTTGGGAAGACACCTTACATGAAATGATCTGGAAAATCGGCATTGAGGAGATCACATGGGAAATAAACTGGCCTCCCAACACTGAGTCATTGGTCAGAAGCCTAGCATGCTGTCTATATATTTTATTAACTTAATGTTTTAGAATCCACACCAGTTCACCAAAAATCAAATTGTAATATTTATTCTTCATTAAAATGTATCCTTTTGTGTAATATGAACACACCTATACTTAGGTTGAAGAAAGCTGACTTGCACAATTTACCGCATATTTTTATGCAACTGAATTTCTTTTTAACCTGTGCTGCTTCTTTGGTAAAAGATGGAGTGGATTCATAGGATTACAACTCACTAAAGCATTTTTTACTATTAGTGCAAACTTGAATTACCTTTTTGCACATTCATGGTGGCACAGCTGATGAGGGTTTCATACAGGTCTTGGCTCTTTTGTTTCTGGAAGCATTTGGTATCAGCCCATGTGTTTTTATAAATTCTCTGCCTTCTAGGTTTTTAGACTTCAGCTGCTGTCCCCTTCATTTTTCTGTTCTTCTAGCTCCTTTACTCTGGGTTCTCTCTGCTCCAGAGTTTCTAAGCCAGAGTTTGGTAGGCACTCCCTTCAAGGGAATATTCTCACAGCCCCAGTGGCCAGAACCATAATTGAAATATATTGTATTAAAAAGAAATCTGCTCTCAAAATAAGCAGCTAACCTAGAAATTTCTCAATAAAATGAGGAAAGAAATCCAAACAACACATGCACAAATTGGAACACAATAAATCTGAAAAGCCATGTAACCTGATTTCCCAATATATCCAAATCCCTCAACTACCTAACTCAAAGATTCTAAAGTATGTAAAATGTTGGATGACGGTTTCAAATGTTAATATTAAAAAATTTCGATTAACTTCAAAGAAAATAAAAACTAATCAATTAAATGCAGAAAATGAAGAAGAAAACAATATATAGAGAGGGTAAGGTCACCAGCATGGGTGAAATATTCAACACTGAAGACAATTTCAGGAAGGAAATCGACATTTTGAAAGTAATAAAAATTTGGAAAGGGAAAACGCAATGATCAAATCTGTACAAAAAAACACTAAAAAAACCAGTAGACATCAACAAATAGAAGAAAAACTGTTGACAATGGAACACAAGAAGGAAAATTTACGTTTCAAACATCAACAGAGAAAAAATAAGACACAATGTCCAAGAACTCTGGCTTGTTAAGTACCAAATAAAAGAATCCAAAGCTGAAATAAAATCTAAAGGCGTAGAATATGTATTCAAGGATACTGTGACAGGAAATTCCCCAAATCTAAGAAAAGAAACACTAAAGCATTAGAAGCGTGTAGTGCAGTGCCAAGGTGCAGCTATACCTGTGGAGCTACTGGGCACACCAAGAGAAGTGGTGATGGTGGTGGAGGAGACTGAGGGAGACCAGAAAGATGGTATAGGGGTCGACAGGGTGATGGGAAATCATTGCTGGCTGCAGAAAATGGTAATAAGATGTTGCAGAACCTGGAAGAAATGCCGCGATTGTGGACTAAGGTACAGTGCTCACCACATCAGTCATGAACATGCTGATGGTTTGTGAGTTCTCACAGAGTCAATGTGGCAATGGTACAAAGAGTTCCAGCTGTTGAGAAACTACTTTTTGGGTAGTTTCTCACACATCATTATGTCACCTCTTCCAGAAAAGGGGGCAGAGTTAGTGTGGCATCCGCTGACAACATGGATCCAGACTTTGTGAAGAGACGATGAATGGGCAAAGAAAACTTTGTCTTGAGGATCACTTCACATGGTGTCCTTTGTAGAGACAAAATCTTGTATTGGTTTTTTTGCAGGAACGTAACTGGCGGGAGACAGAATGAGACTGTATTTCAACTGTGGGCCGGCTCCAGATTAAAAGTGCATAGTGCACCATTCAGAGTGAAAAAAATCAAATATATTCACTGTGCTGAAGCACCATAGAGCTAAGTAACAATAAGTCATCTCACATCTCCTTTGAGTAAGAGCCGTGGTGCAGATCCACTCTATGGTGTGTGAAGGACTAGCAGGCCTGCACATGGCAAACATGGTGTCAGCACATCTTGCCCTTCCCTCTCACTTGCTAAGCTGAGACTACATCACAGAGCGAGCCACCAAAGTCTATTCCTTTATTTGACTGCTTTCTAATGCCTAATCCTTCTCTGAGGCTGATTAACATGGTCCAGCTGCCCCATTTGGCTACCCTAATTAAAACACCCAGTTGGAATTTACCAGCCCATCTTAGCTCATTCTAACAGAGAAGATCTCCCTCCTTTTTCTCTTAATTAGCACTTTCAGGGCTATTCACTGTTGTTTCTGCCCTATTCAGATTCACCCACTTTGTCTCTTTGCTTTTCTTAATAAAGAATCTTTCTGTGTTTGAAAATCAATGTTTGGATGTGGACTGTGTCTAATATATGGGTCCCTTCAGTTTGCATAAAATACATGTGTATTATGGGAGTTTTTAGTGAATAGAATGCCTCAGAAAAGAACTGGGTGATTGAGTTCTGAGTGCTGGATATCAAGTGGGTGTATATGTATCTTCTACTGATAATATTTGAAAGATGATGAACACTATGCACATCAGCTGAAGAAATTATTTTTTCAGAAACACTGTGGCTGAGCATAGGAAGCATGAGCGTATGCACTTTGACTAGTCTTCCAAGATTTGGTCTGATTTTAAACACACAGGTTTTTATTTTATTTTATTTAACTTTTTTCCCAATACCCACCACTGTTCCTTCTCCTGACCCTTCATCCAGTCCTCTACCCAACTCCTCAATTTACTCCCCAGAGAGGGCAAGAATTGCCAAGGTGAGTCAATTCAGTCTGGCATATCCAGTTGAGGTAGGACCCAGTTCCTCCCTCAAGTATCAAGGTCAAGAAAGCACACAGGTGTATAACTGTTTGTAAGTTCTATGTGTTCTTGTCTGTTGTGTTCTGGAAACACTGTTTTTATGTGGTCATCCAATTCATTTCGCTGTTACATTCTTTCCATTCCCATTCTTCAACAGGGGTTAAACTACAAATGTTACAGGTAGACATGAGAATGCTATACTCCCTCATTTTCTGCATCTTGACCAGCTTTGGTCACTGTGTTAATCCCTGTCTAATTTGAGCAGAAGACTCTCTGTTGTTGTTAAAAAGAGAGTTAATCTCCAGGTATAACAATCCATTCAGAGTCGCATGAATCACACAAACACATAAAGAGCATCACACTCCTAAATATGGTCTGAAGTTTAATCAACTACTCAGGTGACCTCTAGTCATTGAACTCTGATGATACCCACAAATGGATGTTACCATCAGGTGAGCTACATATCACCAGGATGTAAACTCACCAGTGCTAAGAATAGAGAAAAGTAAGATATTTGTAAGATCTAAACTACATAAGAAATACATGAAGTGCTAAAGTGAATGAATGAAAATAAAGCAAAAAGAGAAAATCTTGAAAAAAAATAAAAGTGGATTTTTAAATTGTGAAAGGCTTCACAAACTAGGTAGAACAAAGTGATGAGAATTCAGGGTAAGGTTTCTGCTGAGAGGTCTGTATTTGAGCCAGTTCTATGATTTACATGTTCAGAGCAAAGTATCTGTTAAAAACAACAACAGAAGCAACAACCACTGAAAGTCCTTTCTCTTGGCCAAGGCTGTCATTGTCCAGTAATTCACCCAAATGGCCAAGACAAAGGAAAAGAAAGCAGTTGCTTCCTGTCCTTCAGTCCTGTTAAAACACATGGAGCTGATCCTTTGGCCTTTTATATGTGAATCTACAGGAAGGGTGATGTAAACATTAAGAGAAAGAGCAATATTCAGCCAGGAACACCCAATATATATTAACATGGTAAACCTGGAGTAATCCAGTGTCACTCAACATGCTGTTGGCAGTATGGCAAATGAACAAGGTCAAGATCCTTGCCAACATGATTAATGTAAGGATTGAGCATATGAAACACTCTAAGATCTAAGACAGCCTCCTGACCCAGTGAGGAAAAATGAGAAGAAAAGAATGAAGGAAAGAGAAAAATATCCAGATTCAAATGAAACTCTAGCCTGTTGCATCCGGAGAACCCCATTTTTCGAGAACTAATGGGAGAGATCCTGAGCCACTGGGGCCCATTTCCTATGAACTCATAGTTTTATTTACAGAAAGAAAGCAAACAAACCAGAAAACCACAGCCTAGAGAATCTCTGTAGAGAACACATATCTGTCAGGAGGGAAAAAGTGGTCAACAGCAAAAGCAGTGTGGAAATCAAAAGGAAATATCCAAGGATAATAGTGAACTGAATTGCTAGCATTCAGGAACATCTAGTAATTCAAAGAATTGCTTTTCATTTTGGGCGAATTCAGGCACAATCTAAACATTATTGATTCTACATGTTACCTGTCATTTATCCCTCCTTTATCTACTATTCTTTTTCTTTGTATCTATGTGTCTATCACCCATCTATCTATGTAACTTTTATCAATCACTTAACTACCACTCATTTGTCTATTATCAATCCATAATTGTTATGTAACAAATCACCTGATATAGGCTAACTTCATTAAGTTATTTAGCTAACAGTTTTGGAAGTTTAAGGACATAATGCCACTATCAGCTCAGCTCTGTGACAAAACTCTTTACCAGTAAAATATAGAGTATACATGGAAACAAGAGAGACATTTTAAATGAGGAAGCCAGAGACCTTCTGGAGTCCAAGAATTCTCTCCAAAGGCAGAATTCTAGGTTCGTTCAGATTGCTATTGCTGGGATGAAACACCATGACCAAAGTCAAGTAGAGGAGGAAAGGGTTTATTTGGCTAATACTCACATCACTGTTCATTGAAGAAAGTCAGGACAGGAATTCAAGCATAATGGGAACCTTGATGCAGGAACTGAGGCAAAGGATATGGAGAGGTGCTTGCTCCCCCTGGTTTGCCCAGTCAGCTTCCTAATAGAACCCAGGACCACTGACCCATTAGCTACACCTGCCATAGGCTGGGCTTGGCCCTCCCCCATCACTAATTAAGAGAACACCCAATAGATATGTCTACAGCTTGACCTTTCTTTTTTTTTTTATTTAAGTAATTTTTAAATTCATCTTACATACTAGCCACAGATCCCCCTTCATGCCTCTTCCTGCTTCCCCACATCCTCTCCTCTGAAAGGGTAAGAAGGCCTTCCATTAGGAGTCAGCAAAGCCTGCTACATTCAGTTGAGGCAGGTCCAAGCTCCTCCTCCCTGCATCAAGGCTAAGCAAGCTGTTCCACCATAGGTAATGTGCTCCGTTAAGCCAACTCATCCACCATGGAGTGATCCTGATCCCACTACAAGGGCTCCCTTAAACAGATCAAGCTACACAACTGTCTCCCGCACTCAGAGGACCTAGTCCCATCCCATGCAGATTCCACAGTTGTCAGTCTAAAGTTCTGATGTCCCACTAGCTTGGTTCAACTGTCTCTGTAGATCTCCCTATCATGATCTTGACAACCCTTGCTCATATAATCCCTCTTCTTTCTCTTCGACTTAGCTCCTGGAGCTCTGCCTTGTGATTGGTTGTGAATTACTGCATTAGCTTACATCATTTACTAGATGAAGGCTCTGTGATGACAGAGTAGTCACTACTCTGATTGCCTTGGTAGGTCAGCTTAGGCATCCTCTCCACTATTGCAAGTAGTTTTAGCTGGGGTCATCCTTGTATATGCCTGGAACTTCCCTAGCGCCAGGTTTCTCTATAACCCAATGATATCTTCCTCTATCAACATTTCATTGCTCCCCCACTTTGTCCCTGTTTCAACTTGAACATCCCCTTTGTTTATGTTCTCATCCTCTATCTTCTTCCCTCTTTTGCCTCCTTACCCCAAGCTTACTCCTGAGATCTATCTATTTTCTCTTCCCAGGGTGATCCATGCATCCCTTTTACAGTCCTCCTTGTTAGCTGCTTCTCTGGAGCTGTGGGTATAGTCTGGCTATCCTTTGTTTTACATCTAGTATTCACTTATGAGTGATACCACACTTGAGAATATATCCAAGGGATACTCAATCATACCACAAGTACATTTGCTCAACTATGTTCACTGTAGCATTATTTATAATAGCTAGAACCTAGGAACAACCTAGATGCCCCTCAACTGAAGAATGAATAAAGAAAATGTGGTACATATTCACAACAGTGTATTGCTCAGCAATAAAAACAATAACATCACAAAATTTGCAGGCAAATAGATGGAACTAGAAAAAAATCCCCAGGGTGGTAATCCAGACCCATAAAGACAAACATGCTATGTCCTCACTCATATAACCTGATCTTAAAGAGGCATTCTCTCAATTGATGCTACTTTCTCTCAGATGACTCTAGCTTGTTTTAAGTTGACAAGAAAACGAGCCAGCATACTGGAAATTTCCGAGCACCAGTGCTTGCAACTACAATTTCCCAACATTGTCACCCTAACAACCAAACTCTACCACATAAGTCTTGAGAGAAGAATATGCATGCAATCTATAGCAGTGTTGTGGGCTAAATAATAAACAGCAAAAATTATAGTGGGTAAGTGAAATATATATTGACTTAAAATTCTAATTCCAGCCAAATTTTCCATTTTTATATTTTTAGACTACTCCTATTAGAACATTTTGACAGG
This sequence comes from Sigmodon hispidus, assembly GCA_004025045.1. Lineage (NCBI taxonomy): Eukaryota > Metazoa > Chordata > Mammalia > Rodentia > Cricetidae > Sigmodon > Sigmodon hispidus. Next base: position 22,374 of record PVIH01010808.1, read on the forward strand.
GAAATATGTATGAAATCGAGACTGAAGCAATGTTGTATGGCAGAATGAATATATTATGTAGTATGCTTGATTTTTAACAGTGTGTTTAAAATAATGTAGTGGGAGGATTTGAATTTGCCAGAATGTATGAGCTGAATAATTTATTTTGCAATATGAATTTATCCATTGAATCAGTGTGTAGTATTTAGGCACTTTCCCTGTATTTAGTTTCCATTCATGTCATAAATTTTAATGGACTCTTTAGAGCAGATAGATTATAAATTGTAAATTCATGTAAATGATAATGCACAGTCACGTGTAAAAACTGGGTAAGAAGAGATGAGAAGTGACAATCTTTCTTAAGGAACATTTTGAACTTGTTAATTATGACTAGAACTTAAATTGAAATTGTTAGATCTTTAAGTCTCATTAATGGAGTATTAAAGAATGAGATAATAAATTTACAAACTGTAGGTGTACAAATTATGTAATGTTATGTTACATAGTCTATAGGTCAAAAATTTTACAGGGATATATTATGTAATTTTTATGTCTAAGTTCACAAATCTCATGGTCACACTCCAAAGACAAAGTATTCTGGAATGGAATAAACGAAGCAAACATATCATACCTGAGAAATGTATTTACCCATGTTTTTTTCCCAATGGATTTATTTTATAAGCTTGTCTCTATGTTTTAAATTGTTGAGTAGGATTAAAATGGGTAGACATTTTAGGTAAGTTAAACATTTCATGCATCCATGGTATGGTATAGCTCCTACACACATGGTATTTAAGTTTTCTGTAGGATGTATCACATAAAGAAGGAAGAGTGTATAGCTTTCTTCTATAATTTTTAATGTCTGTCCTGACCTGTAATGTTAGATTTATTTCTGTGCTTCACAATTTGAAGGATATTGATGACAGTCAGAAAATGACATAAAGGGTGATAAAAGTGTAAAAGAAAAGAAACAAAGGACATTTACAATAAAGCAAAGAACATTTCTATCACCAGGCTACTTATCTCAAAAGTTGAAGGGCTGTCATATGGAAGAGAGAATAAATTTACATGTACATCCTCTACCTCTAAGTGGTAGAACTGTAGATAATATGATTTCAGGAAGACATATTTTTGTTCAGTACATGACATTATCGCTATATTTTTAATGATTAACTTTCTATGAAATTGAAGATTCTTCTTTTCTCTTCCTAATCTCTTCTAAATTTATTCATTGATCTCTGGTTTTGTAATGAACTATATTATTTCTTGCTCCTTTCTAACACTTAAAAAATGAAATAAGGTGAGGTAACATTCTATGGTGGATTTCAAGAGTAAAGATTTTAGGGTTGAGTTTGGCCTTTGTGACTTCTGAGTTTGAGAGCTTACATGCCCACTCATCTTCATACAAGGCACTTTCTTCTTGTGTTAAAAGGGACTAATGATCTTAACTTTTCAAAGTTCTGCACTCTAGTCTTTGGCTAGTGAAACTTTCAATATTTTTAAACACAGAGAATTAGCATTTGCACTGACTCAAAAAGCTTGGCTGCTGGTTTGAAGTCTGGGTAGGTCATGTAATAGCCAGGAGATCTAATTAGCTTTTTTGAAAGTCAGAATCCTGATCTATAGAATGGTAAAAGCATTACTCTTTTCATAATGAATTAAATAAAGAAGTACAAAAGAGGTTTCTTAAAAATGAATGGTACAAGCTAAAATCTTAGGGACAGTTTGCTGCTATTATTAGTCTGTCATTTCTTACTCTGAATTTCCAATCCACATGCAAATTTTCTTTGGGTTCTATAGTCCTTAACTATATGGTTTTTCTGTTGTGGAACTGAAGATCTAACCCAGGGCTTACCACATACTTGAAAGAGTTCTACTGCAGAGCTTCACCCTCTTATTCTTATAATGTTGGTTCACCTCATTCCTTCACAGATGACTATTTTCAGGTCACACTGACTTTCTATGATCTGTATCACAGTTATTTTCTAATGCATCTCCTGTCACTTACTTCTCACTTTTCTGGGTCAGATCACAAAAGGTTGTCAGAGATTACTACATACACGTCTTTCATTTTGCTAGTCTCTACATTTAATAAAAACTCCTGTGTACTATACAGTCAATAAAAAACAGTAAGCTTCCTTCATGAGCTTATAGGAACCCACAACATTTATCTTCTCTCTTTATTTCTGTCCTTAAGTTTTTATTTTGGTTTGGGCTCTAAATTTTCATTTCAGAGCAATTCAGTACACTTCCAAAATCAGCCTGAAACTTCTTCATCATTGCATAGTTTTTGAAGTTTTTTCCCCATCAAGGAAACATGACTGTGCTGTCTTCCCATAATGCAACTCTCCTTTACATATTTTAAAAATTTACTTAAATATTTATTGACTTTGCAACCACAGCAGATTTGCAAGTACATATATTATAATGACTACTCTTTGCAACCATTTTGCATATATTTGGAATTTCTTTTCAAGATTGTTAGTTAAGACCACATGGTGGCTACTTTTTCATAAGTGTAGATTTTCCTGTCTCAATTAATCTCAACCTAAAATTGTTCCTCTCTTAGTTTTAAAAAATAAATGCATGTTATAACTCCTAGTAATGAACCATTGTACTAATTAGTCTCTGTGAGTATAATAATTTTGGAAATTAACTCAAGTTTTGCTTGGGTTATTATTTTTTTTCACTGAGTAGAGGTAGTTTGGGGAATGGAAGTGAGAGAATAAAAGACCAAAGAGTAGGGTCCTAAATTAAAACACCTATATTTTTTTCTGGCTTTACTATATCCTAGGTGCATGGCTATTAGTGAAAACATGCTCTCCCTGACCGTTTTGCCCATTGCATAGAACACAGACAACAATTCTAACAAAATACAAACCCTCTTGGGATATTTATATCCTTCCTACTATTGAATCCCTGTTAATTCCTGTCATATAATAATTACTTATATCTTTTATTAAACAGATTTATCAGAAAAGTATTTGTCAGGAGGAAAAATGTTAAGGTTTATTCCCTATTCCTCCAATATAGCTCTCAAAATCTATAGAGGCTCAGCTCTGAAGCCTGGAAAACTTGCCCTACTACACATGTTTGATGTGTTATTTTCTGTATGTTCCCAGGAAACAGGAGACAAACTAGATAAAATCTTGTCTCAAAAGTTTATCAATTAAGACTCTTAAATTCATCTTATCCCCATAGCAAAAACTCCATCCCGCCATAAGACATTTTGAGAAAAGATCTATATGTGATATGAGTCATCTTTCCATTAGCAAGTCAGTAGGTTAAAATCTGTGCATATGTGAACAGTGCTAAGGGGAATTTTTTCTCCAGGGGCCAATTAACTCCATTCCATCTTAGGAATACCAAGCACACTTTTTAATCTTAATAAGTCATTTTATCAGCCCATATTTCTGGTCATAGGAGTAATTAAATAATAAATTGTAAAGCTGATATTTAAAAAGAGAGAGAGAGGGAAGATAGAGCTACAGTAGGTATTAGTCACTGGCAACTGATTATATAAAAAGATTAATAGTCTTTAAGGGGTTTATATGAATACAAGAGATTGGACCATATAGCAATTCCTGGAAAGTTGGACTGGTCCACGAGGTGGCAGCAGCTGGTCTGGTCCTCTTTCCAAAAGTGCAAGAGAGCAAAGAGAAAGAAAAGATGAAGTGCACCCAGGTTTTAGACTGGCTTGGCCATGCTTTGTACATGATTACTCAAAGCCTAAGGGCCGCACCTCTAGGTCAAGGTGAATAATGCCTGATTCCTACTACATAGAGCAAAGTAATACAACGCATGTATACTGATGGCTATTCAGTGTCTGATAGTTGAGTACTCAGTGAGTCCTATCCCAACCAAGGAAGGTAGATAAAGAGTGAGCCTGGTCATAGGAAGAAATGAGTACGTTGTTACATTGCCACTGGTTAGTGATATTTGCCCCAGCAGAGTTAAAAGTTGGGAACATATTTATTAGGTCATTGACTTTCAAATAGCAAAACAGAATTGTACACTTAATAATTTCCCAAGATATTTTATGAGGAGTATAAAACTCTGTACTTTGGCTGCATGGAAAAAAAATCAATTGAGGAACTTGACAGAGTAGGGGTAAGTGGGGGGGGGAACATCAAATATCCATGACCCTTTTTAAAGCTTTGACTTAATTCCTCTGGGTCTTATTTACCTTTTAACATGAAATCATAAAAAAGATGAGATATTTTCTTTATTCTAGGTAAGTGAAGCATGAGCATATTAATTTAGGAGAAATATCCAGGGACTCTAGTGACATCATTCTTCTTAGCAGTCAACTACAGTGACATCATCCCTTTCAGCAGCCAGCCACAGTGATGTGATTCCTCTTGGCATTCAGCCTTCTCCTTCATCAGGAAGGCAACATCTGCTTCCAAAGTAAGAAAATGGTGCAAATGGAAAGAACAGAACAATTCCTGTTTCTGAGTAAGAACCGAGAATGATCAAATGTTTGGGAAAATACTTGTCTTTATTGTCCATGCTGTGGCTCTAGTCTGCTGGAGGCTTCTCTTCTGTAGGTTAGAAACTAAAAAAGTTCAACCTATCTTGTGATTATCAGTTTACTATCTGATGTAAAACTGCTGAAGCAATGGTAATCAAAAAAAGACTGAAAATCGCAACTGGAGTATAGAAAAGCTAACCACCATTATTATTGTGCACAACAAATAACCTACAGGACAGAGATTCAAACAGTCCTAGTTAGGTTTTTCATGCATGTTTTGAGAATATAGGTAGATTCGGATAGGACTGCTTCTCAAATCCAATTTTAAAAATTATACTTTGAAGGGTATTATTCATAATTGAAATGCCTATAAATGATGAGTAAGCTGAACAAAATTGTAGAAAACAAAAAATGGTGTCAGAGTGATACACAAGATCTTGGAGAAGAATGAAGAAGCAGGAATGGACAGCACATTCCTGAAAGATAAAATCAGTGCTCCAAAGATGCCAATGAGATAAACTTACAGCCTTCATAAAATACTCTAAAAATTTCTAGTTTCCAGATTGGCTTGTGGATATGGTTTTGATAAATATAACAATTCTAGTAGATAAAAATTACTAATTTCTATTTTTGTAATCTTTTAGTAAGCCCTGTAGAGGCTGTTTGTAATGCTATTTTGCTATCATATCAACAGTACAACATACAAGTTAAACTAGTATCTTTTAAAGTATGTTTTATTAGGAAACATTTCTCTGAATTTTATTGAATGAGGGGATGAAGAGGTTGGGATGGATTGAGGGAGGAAGAGTGGTGACCAAAATACATTGTATGAAATCATCAAAAAATTTATAAAAAGAGTACAGCGCATTTCTAGACATTGGTGTGTCTCCGTAGACCCCACATTAGGCTTCATGATGCTTGCATGCCAATGTAGAAGGCCCAGCTCAGGTGTAGGAGAGAAGATCTGGAAAAGCCTTGTGCGGCATACAGCTTCTACTGTCTTGTAGCTTTATGTAAAATGGGATCTAGATCCCTTGGGAGCTGATAGTGAGCTCTTCCTTGCCTTTTAAGCAGCTATAGCCCTAAGCTATAAACACAAGTAGATCCTTTTGTCCTAAACAATTGAACAAGTCCAATGAGCAAAATATGATGCTCTTTCCTTTTCTTCACTTCCTGTGATTCCCATTTCCTCTCCTAACACTTTCTCTTCCTATTGCATATTCCACTGACTGAAATAAAGATACTAAGATTGTTTTTCATAGGTTTATAAGTCATCAATTACTGTACTCTGACAGTAGAAACTTACGAGCTGTAGAAAACTGATATATTAATCCATACCTAATAATAACCCATACTCAACTGTTTAAGTTCATTATAATAGGGGTTTCTTATAAGACAAGGCTTTACATATACAAAAGTCCAGAAAATGGAGGCATTTTAATATCTGAAAATCAGGTGAATCCATAAACATGTCCATAAGCAGATACATAAATTGGAAAGTCCTTTTCTCATGGAAGATCTATACATTTTAAAATTCCACTAAAATTGTCACTACAGTGATTTTAGTTTTTGTAATGTTTCCAAGTCTGAGATATAATGAAAATACTAAGAATGTATTTAATGTGGAAATATATGCACATGTATATAAATGTGAGTATGTGTGCACATAACACGAGTTTTTATTTTAAAGACATATTTACACAGGTGGTATCAAAAAATACTGAAGTTTCTGAGTAACTTTTATCCAAGTAATTAATTCAATTGCTGCTGCAGATAAAAGTTACAAATAGCCAAGTTAACCCTTAATGTGTTTAGAAATGTTTTGAAAGAATGCAAGTGTCAGCAGAGAGGGGAGAAGGAAGAAAAGGTGGATGGACAGGGGTCAGGAAGACAGGGAGGGAAAGAAGAAATCCGTGCTTGTTTTGTTGCAAAAAGCATGCATCGATTGGGGCAGTTTCTTTAGCTCTTAGGATGCCTGTGTTCATTGATAGAATGCCTGCATTGCATGAGTACAGGTGGATGAAAGTACACAGCTGTGAATGGAACATATTTGACCTTAAAAGTTTCTCAACGAAATCTGGTTAGTGTATATTTGAGTTCTAAGAGGAAAACCCCATGAAGGGTCACAAGGCCTTCTTAGTAAAGAATTAGGATGATAAGCTTTCAGATACTTGCAATTTGTAATGTCATCTTTCTCCTCTAGGTCATTTCTCAGTTGCTTCTGATAGAAAAAGTCAATGCTTTTCTTCTTTGACAGATACATACATAGATTGTTGTTGTAATATCTCTTCAAGGAGTAAAGCTGCGGTCTTGGATGAAAGCGTTATTTATGTTTGTCAAAACTCTGCACTCAGCTGATTTTCTCTGCAGGCACACATTTTTGTTTGTAATTATATCATTCAATTATCCATCATCCTTTTATTAATGTGTCTCTTCATTACAGTTTCAAGAGGAGTCTAAAAGGACATTTTCAAAAGAGTGAACTGCTTAGCTCATAGCTGGATACATGTTACATTCACTCCTAAATGCCGTTAATAAAATGAAGCAGAGCTGTCATTGCCTAATTTATTTCTGTGCCAAGCCATTTAAACTCTCCAGAGAAACTTCTGTTTAAGTAAAGGCATGCTTGACCAAAAAAGGCTGTCATGTGTTAACTGTCTCTGTGGGGAGTTGATGTTAAAAGAATAATTGGTTCAGTGGAGGGAACAGGGAATATGCTTAGCTATTCTCAGTCAAAAAGGCAGTCCCTTGTCCCCTTGTGAAAGTGTGCTGTCACTTCTAACTAAGAGAATGCCACCATACACAATTAGTATATGGAAAGTTTCAGGATCTTTTTTTTTTTACCCTGAGGATAACATTCTTTTTAACATACTTTTTCTGATTGCCACTTATCTGTTAGCCTGAGAAAGTGTGCAGTGATCTTTCATCATCTCATCATCTTTTTCATCAAAGAATCACATTTCTTCATTTCTTTTCCTTTTTTTTTTATTTTGTACTCCTGATACTCAGTATCTCATAGCTCTGACTAATTCAGAAGGAGCAGCATTTATGCCTTGAGACTTCAATGATAACCCCTGCTGTTCCAGAAGGCAAACCCCTAATACTGCAGACATGAATCCAATCTTAAAAAAGAGAAACACAAAAGTCAACTTTCATGCAAATAAGAATAAAAATTTCCCCAGGATTTTTAGCCCACAGTTTCAGTAAGGCTCTAATTTCCTAATCACACTGTAGACAGACTAAAGCAGCCAGTAGGAAGTGCATTTTATTCCTTCTTTGTGTCTCTGTTCTGACATGGTATCAAACAGGGCAGGATGCTTTAAGCAATTTGGTCATTACTCAGTGTTGATCCTAAGAACCACTGGGCATTTGCAAACTAAATCTTAGTTTAGGTTATAAGATATTTCATTTTGTTCCTTATAGAGTTAATGACTGTTTTAATTATGGTTCCAACCACATTAGGCAGTAGTAACCTTTGCACTTTTAGAAAGGATGGTTTGTACCAGCTGTATTCTCTTGCATCATGTTCAAAATATAGCGTTCAAAAGAAGCAATTGATTTGATCTCTAACTTTTGAAGGTAGATGTGAATGACATACTATTCTTTAAAATATGTAGGTTTAGGAGTACCTGAACACATACTAAGATTTATTTAACTATTTTAAGTTTCTTTTTGAGACAAGTTTATTTTCTTTGCCAAGGCTGCCTTAGAATTCACTAAAGAGCTCAGGCTGGCCTAAAAGTCACTTAGTTTCCTGAGGCAGTTTTCCAAATTCAGATTACAGGCATGGATCAGTGTTTTCTTGACACATATTTTTTTTTTCTCACCATTTTCTATTCTCTGGGCCAAAGAAACAGCCTGACAGTTTTATTCTCCAGTATACCTTCCTTTCTACACACAGAGTGGTCTAGTTCACATTTTTGATAATTACCACTCATGTTTATTTGTTTAAAAGTCATAGAAATATTTCATTGTTATATTTGCATCACAATTTGATTTATCATATAGCTTTATCTTTCTTTGTCCTATAAGATAGAAGTTCTATATCACCCTAGTACCTCTGTTTTCATGATACCCAGCTTGTTATTGGTATTATAAGAACTAATTTTATTTTTAGGTTCTTTGGTAATGATGCTCCATTTGCAATGCAAGAATGTCATTGAGAAATATTTTCTTGAGTAAAAGAATATACTCAGAATAACCTGCTTTGGGCAATAATATGTTTTAATTAAGAAAATCCTCTAAATTTTATAATGTAACATATGAAATTTTAAAATGTTGTGGAATTGTTGAAATGATTTAATTAACAAATATGTTGCCTCATATAATTTTCCTTTTTGGCAGAATACAAACAAAATATACTCCTAGCAATCTTTAAAATATAACACATATTGTTACTACAATTAGCAGGTTGTATAACATTTCTAGAACTTAAACTACTCTGGCTTTAATATTATACAACTTGAAAAATACTGCCTTCTGTCCTTGTACACAGCATGTACACCTTCTTTCTCTGAGTTCAACTCTTAATTATACATACAATTGAGAAAATCATATGGCATTTGGTCTTCTGTGCTTGCTACCCGGGTGCACAGGATTGGTACTGAGTCAGAAAATGGTGGCCTGTAGCTACATCCACAGTGGCTGGCTTAAAGCTTGGGTCCATAGGAGCTAACTTGAAACTACAGGTGTTCTACTTTTCTAGTGTATAACAAAAGACATTGTCTAAAAACTATCTAGCAAATGACAGGCTTTATGTGGCTTATACTCTCTCATTGAGGGAGGTTAGTGAAGAAACTGGAAGGCAGAAACTATGGTCTCATCACAGCCACAGAAAAATAACTGATATACCTATCAAGTGTCTTTGAATAAGAGACTCTGTGGTCAGGGTCAGGCAGGGGTTGAAGAATATGACTTTCCTAATCATTATGGAAAGTCACTTGCTTGAAATTCTTTCCTGATGTTGCCTATTGCTGTGTGCACTATGGAAATTTTGAAAGCTTCATTACTCCCTCGAGCAAAATATAATATATTCATTTATAAAGTAACTTCTGAAATGAAGGCTGGCTGCTCTTTTAATGATATATAATGTTTACAGGTGATTTTTATGTAAGTGTCATTGTGCACTTGCTTTCATTAGAAAACCTTGGATTTAATAGCCTGTCAAATGAAACCACCCCTAGTTATTCATAGTTTTCCCATTTTGAAGAATGCCCCAATATGTCTACTTAGAGAAACTGAAATGATGGTTTTCTTTTACTATCTCATTATATTGTCTGATTGCTGTTCTTCTCCCAGGACAAAAGGCCATGGATTAAGAAGCACATTCACCCACCATGGCAGAGAATTTGGTCTTCAAAAAATGATTTCCAAAGCTTAACTAAAAAGCTTGCTGGTCACTGTTGTGTGATACCTAAGGATTGATGCATACTCAATGTGTAAATATGTAACTCGGTACTGTCTTTAGCCTAGGATGCCTCTAGTTTAAGTGAAAAATAAAGAGAATCTTATGAATAATCTTGTGGTTATGAGCAACCGAAGAACAAATTTCCATTATTGACATAAGCAAAAGATGTCTATTTTTCAATTGAAAATTAAATAGAAGTTGAATGTTCAGTGTGCTGGTAGTTATGATATAATAATTTTATTTATTTATTATTATGAATAAACTCATATTTTCTATCTGTGTATTTCCTTGTTCAAGCTCCCTTCCTCCTCCCACCCCTCATTATTAGTGTGTGTGTGTGTGTGTGTGTGTTTATTGACACATAGGTGTCCCAGCATTCACATATGTGGAAATCAAAAGACAACATTGTGGAATAGATTTTTTCTTTCCACCTTTGTTTGGTTTCCAGAGACCATATTTGAGTCACCAGACTTGGTGCCAAGTGCTTTCCCTGCTAACCAATCTTGAAAACAAAACTATAATAATAACATTTTATAGTATAAAATTCTGATCATTTGGTTAGCTTTTCTAGATTGCATTTGCATTGGTGTACATGAAAACATACAGCCTTACTGGACATCCCACTGCCCTTAGGATCCTACTTCAACTTTAAACCTGAAGTCATATAAATTCAAACAGAAGAAATCAGAGTGTTAAAAATGTTTCTGGATACCATATGCTGGTAAAATGTCTGAATTAGGGTATGTTTTGCCTATTTAAAATGCAGAATTATTGCTGCAAAACTATTAACACTAAGCATGTACTGGGACCAAAATGAGCATTATATTTCCTTGCTGTGGAACAAATCTTTTCTATAGTATGAATATTTATTCCTTTCATTTGCTAGTAAAGAGCTGATTGGTTGATAGTTGGGCACGAAGAAATTGAGTGTGAGAGCCAGACTAGGAGAATTATGGGAAGAAGAAGGGAAGAGTTAGAGAGTCTTTGACAAATGCAGAAAAGCAAGATGACACTAATGTACTGAGGAAAGGTACCAAACCACACTGTGGCTAAACATAGATAAGGATTATGGGTTAATTTAAGTATAAGAGATAGTTAGCAATAAACCTGAACTACCAGCTGAACATTTATAATTAATATAAGCCTCTGTGTTGTCACTTGGGAATTGGCTGCTAGGTATTTGGGAACAGGTGGTTCAGGACAAGAAATATGCATTTATATTTCTTTGCCCACATGATGCAGTACTTCCCTCCATGTGTCTGAACACTTTCTTTCTTCTGAAGAAGGTTAGGATCCCACTGGAAACTGCAGCCTTACGTTTTTGGTTGCTCAGCTCTGACTCCCAGCAGCCATTCACCATGACAGTTAAATAAAGCATACTATTGAGACTGTATAAAGACCTGCTATTTTGCTTTGTACTGGCCATTTAGTAGATAGTATTGTTAAAACATCATGCCTATATTTACAAAGTAAACTTTAATTGATTTAAAAATAAATAGCCAAATATGAAAATTATAAGCAACCTTATATCTGGAAATGGAATCTCCCATCCCAACAGCTATTGGTAAATATTTAAACAACTTACTAAAAAATGCTGAAAGTAAAATAAATTAAAATGTACAGCATTTAGGTGTGCACAGGTATTCATACATTTGTATACATAAAAGGAGGGTGGCAGAGAGGTTGCACTGAAGCATTTGGTGTGCTTCTGTGGGTGACTGTACCATCAGTGTTGCCTAGTAACAATCAACACACTAACCTGTATCCTAATATGATTGTGATTTGTTTATGTTTATGTCACTTTTATTTCAAAGTGCCATAAAAAAACCTGGCAGTGACGTTTCAAATCAATATATAAAGCAGCTCCACAATGTGAGGCTAGGCCTGCAAATACCTACAGTTTTAGAAGAAGAGAGAAATAAAAATTGATGTTACTGTTCATATATTGTTCAATTTGCATAAATATGATTAGAGTATGCCATAATTCAAACAAGCTTGTCGAGGACAGTGACTGGTATTTGAGCAACAGACTATAAAGGATGAATAAATTCAACTAATTAACTCTGGGTAAAACTGTGCCAAGTAGTAATGATGGTTTCTCACATGTTCCTGCACATCTCAATGTCATTGTTTGACTAAATGGTTTGTGTGGACTACACAAAAACACATATATAAATAGAAAATAATACTTTTATCTATTTACCAGGACTTAATATTTGTCTTCTTACCAAGATTTTCTGAACTGAATTGATTATGAAGTTAAATAATAATATCATTACTATCTTAAAATGGTATTTGACAGTTACTGTGTGCTTAACACTGAGTATTGAATTATTATTAGCAATATACATCACAGCTTTTTATTTGGGCCTCAAAGGAAGATAAGATTTATAAACAACACTTAGCTTACAAAAATTTGAGGGAAGTGAAATAAGAAAACAAATGATATAAGGCCGTTTTCCCATAATCCCCCAAGTTTAACATTTTACTTGTTAATCTTTAAACTTAAGCAATGTATTTACCCTTAAATTATTTACTTAGATAATCAAGGTGAGTGTTTCATCTATTGATTTGAGAGAGGTTTCAATAGAGACAGCAAGCATAACACTAAGTCAGCTGCAGATCCAGTGGGCAGAGAGACAGAAGCTACAGATTAGAAGGGTGCATATCTATTTGCTGCTGCTAAGGAGGAGTCCTAATTTCATAACCCTACTGAGTGCACAAAGTCTATACCACAATTCTTCAGGAAGACTGGTTATTTTAGTACCCAGAAGTTTCTTTTGGGGTATAAATTTTAACACACATCCAGGGACAAATTAATATTGCAGAAAAGTTTCATATATAAAACTGAATTAACAAGGTAGGATGCCCATAGTTAAAGCTCAGCTTCAGCAAATATTGTTTGTAGGTTTTTGTTTAGAAGCACTAAATATTGTACACATCTAAAATATTATAAAAGTAAAAAAATCAATTACTGAAATTACTTACCAAACTAAATTATAGCTGATTATAAATGAGAGATAATAACTCAACTGCACAGAAACAAATGTTGAACACTCCTTAACATATTTGAACTAACTATGATGGCTCAGAGAAAACCCATAGGACAGAAAAGAAGAGGAGGACAATATGAAAGTTAACTCTTACTATTCTGTGTCTCATATTAGCACATGCACATATGTACGGTGGCACTACAGTATAGGTGTGATTCTACCATAAAGCAAAAGTAACTATGGTACAATTTAAAGACAAACTGAATAATATATGACTAATTCTGTAGAATTTCTTTTATTATTTAGTGTACACTTGTAGAAAAATCCCAACAGAGAGTCAGTCTCCATCTGACCTCTGAAGAAGAGCCATGTAAGGAATCTAGGTGAGCCACGGGCTGGGACATATGGCAGGTAGATTACTAGAAATGGGTTAAATTAAGAAGAAAGAGCTAGCTAGTAATGTGCTTGAGACATAGGTCAAACAGTATGAAATTTAAAATAATAGAAGAAAGAAAAATTCAGCAGAATAAATATACATGAAAAAGGGTTTGTTTATACAACAGTTTATGTAGTTCAACAATGTCCAGTTTCACCCAGCAGAAATCAAGAGCTAGGTGGCTTCTCTTCCATGAGGCTGGAGGACTTTGCAGTTCCCACCTTGCACTGAAAGACTAGAGGTCTTCTACCAACATTGGAAGGCTGAAGAAGCAGGGCTTTACTGTCACTGAAGAATGGCTGCAGTTGCAGTTGCAAGATGCCAGCAGGGTAGGTGAACTGGCCAGTACAATGTAAATACATAGAGGCAAAACCCAGAAATTACCTTTTGCAAACTTTCTTTTTTTTTCTAACTCCCACCAGAACTGACCATCATGTTAAGAAGTCTTCTTCCTGCTTCAATTAAACCCATCAAGACTACTTATAAAGGCACCTGGATATCTTTCCTTGGTTCCACATCCAGTAAGGCTGCCAACCAAAATGGACCCTCCATCCCTGTAACAGTCCATTTGCAAACAAATTTAGTAGCAGCTCATGTTTTTTGTTTATTGTTTTAAAAGAAATAAAGATCATTTATTTGCCACTTGAAAAACAATAAACACTAATATAATATGATTAACACAATAATTCCAGTGGGTTCATCTATTACCTAGATAATAATCTATCACTGTTTCACAGAAAGATAAGGATATTTTCGGGAATACAGAGGCTGCTTTGTGTCTGAGGTAAATTATGAGTAGTATGGTTTAGGAAGTAGAGGATGACAGATAAACTATAATCCTGACAAGGTGACTACTTTTCAAGACATCAATGATGTCAGAATTGAAAGAATATTTAATGGAATTGACCCAAGTACATCAAGTGCATTGGAATTTCTGATTTGTATGACAGCTTAGATGTATTAAAGAGGTGGCTGAGACAGCAATTAATTTTCTTAGAAAATTAAAAATAAAGAGAAAGGACTGCTCTTTCTCTGATTTTGATTTTGGTTAGCTAACAGTTAACAATACAAAGTTTTCTTTATAAAAATGCAGGCAGGTGATACACAGAGGAGGAATGATAGAATTTCTAAATTACCATTTCACAATCTCTAATGGAATAATGGATCTAGGCAGTGATCAATAGTGAATGCTAAGAGCATTTGGTGAAAGGCTGATGGGGAATTTGTAAAAGAGAACAAATCTGATGAATTTGATTTCTATTGCTGCCATAATAAATTACCACAAAGTGAGTGGCTTAAAATAACACAAATTTATTATCTCACTGATCTGTGGGTCATCATCCTAGCACAGTGTGGCTCAGCTGCTTCTCTGATCCAGCTTTTGCAGGTAGAAATTCAGCTATCTGGGAGATTTCAGGATAAATACCCACTAAAGCTCCCTGAACCTCCTGGTGCTAGTCAGTGCCATGTGGACTGTAGAACTGAGTTTCATTGACATGAAGGCTTTTGTCTGAAGGTGTTCTGGACTTCCAGATACCACATACATTCTATTGCTGCCATTCTACTCCTTTAGAATGTATGTAGGGCCTTCTTGTGAGCCTAGCCCAAACTTTTTTACCTCCTCATCAATTCTGTTTCATCTAATCCTGGTTAAGACTAAGCAAAGTTTCTGTTCTTAAGAAAGGGATCAAGTGATTTGAACTGTCACCTTAAAAGTACATCTGTCCCATCCCTTCAAGTACCATTAAGTTAACAAAGATATTGTGAGGTGACAATCTTGAGTGGTAACTGGCAATGAAATCCAATTGTTGCTGTTTTGTGTTTTAAAACAGTGGATAGGGTGGACATATGACAAAACACTGTCAATTGTTGAAGGTGGTGATAGATTCAAGAGTTCTATTTTTGTTGTAAAATGTATGTGTGTGTGTGTGTGTGTGTGTGTGTGACCTTCCAGAAGAAAGAATTGATGGATACATACCACCTAAAGGTTATAATACAGATCTCAGGCTTCATTCACCAATGAGTCCACAGGTCATATTTAATCTAGATTTCTGTCTTTCTTACTGTTTCCTAAAATTATCACTCTTTTGTACAGAATATATGATAGTGACTAGTTAAAAACTAATCTAAACTCTTCATTGTGTAGAGAAACCCCATATTCTGGTGTCTAAAGGTGATTTCAGGTGATACCTCACCTTTCAAAAGTGGCCCTAGGAGAGACAATGCCCTGTGTGTATGTTGTCATAGTTGCAGCAAGCTGAAGAATATAGCTGTTGCCTGTGAGCAAACTGTTGCATTGAGCAAGAAGCACATATGACTGCTTCTGACTGGTTTACATTCATCAAATAGGCTATCTTTTATTTGCATTTATTTTGTGTGTGTACTTGTGAGTGGATATTTTGTATGTGTGTGCATATTTGTGTGTGTTCTTGTGTTTGTGTGTATGTGTATTTATTTGTGTTTGTATGTATGTGTATGTCTGTTTATATGCAGGTATGTGTATATATGTGTGTGTGTTTATGTGTATGTGTTTGAATTTGTATTTATGTGTGTGTATTTGTTTATGTCTGTATGTGTGTGCTACGTGTTTGAGTGTGTACGTGTTTGTCTGTATATATGTGTGTGTATGTCTGTATGTGTGTATATGTTGTATATGTTTGTTTGTTTGTTTGTGTCTGTATATTTGTATGTGTGTATGTGGTGTGAGTGTACATGAACCTCTGGGTATATGTAGAGACAGTAGATCTCTCTTCCCACCATGTGGGTTCTAGGGATGGAGCTTGGGTCATAGGCTTGGCTGCCAGTGCATTTGTCTACTTTGCCTCTCCCTGTCCCCCAATAGAACTGCCTCTCATTTCTTAAAGAATTTGAAAGCTCTATGCCTCAAGATTTGGTATTTAAATGAGTTTAAAAGAGCTAACATTCTGATCATACATAGAACACAAATGTAAGTGTGTGTGTGTGTGTGCGCACGCGCGCGCGCGTGTGTGTTGTAATAGTGTCTTACCATATAACTTTGGTTGGTCTCGACTTCATCATCCTTGAACTAACAGAACTTTTCCTACCTCTGATTCCCAAGTGCTGTATTAAAACATGTAGCTTTAAGATAACTTTGTCTTACCACAAATACAGAGTGCTTAGAAAGTTAAATTGCTTCATTACTATTTATACACACACCCCTAGAACTGGGAAGCTCTCAGTGTTGGTAAGAGAACCCACCCTTTCTAAAGTGGACAGCAGTCAGTGGAGAGATGCATAACTAATAAAAATGATAAGAATAAGTAATTCAATGCTCAACCCTAAATGGGATACATATACTAACCTAAACAATACCAGAGCTCAAAGATGTTGAAAAGGAGGCAGAATAAAATGTAAGAGCTAGAAGATGGAGAGAGCTTATGTAGAATATTTTTTTCTAGACTTGCCACAGCTATGCAATCATTATTTTATAACAACTGTGGAAGAAACTTTATAATCAGTTACAAAAATACCATATTTGATAGTTTTTAAAAGACTAATTATCACTTTGCTTTGAAGTTACATATCAGCTGTATTTCAACATCATTAAACCCCAGGAAACATAAAGATGCTTTATCTCATCCTTGAGTATGAACATTTCTTGTGCTTTTCTGCTTATTTCTGATTTCTTACATTCTTTCCATATAAACTGTATTCATTGCCACCAAATACTCTGTATGGAATTAGTCATAATCATGAGAATCTTGTGAATTAAGACAACTAGATAGGCCTCGTAAATTCACAACTGGTTGGATATTTGTACGAAGCTGCTTCACAGCTCAGCAACAGTCATGAAAATAATCAGGTATGTTGGTTTTGCTTTTATAGTTCATTATCTGTCAAACTTGGGTACAGTATGCCACAAAGCAGAGCCCCCCTGTGAGTAAATCACACAGTTTAGAGCTCAGACCTGGCAAACATTGGCAGAATTCTCTAAAACAAATTATTTAGCTGAATATTATATAGTGTGGGCAGAATAAAATTCAAAAGAGAGTGATTTAGAAGTATTTAATAACAGTAATATATGAAGAATATTTTTGAAATTTCTCATTTAGAAAGTGGAAGAAGGAGCAGATAGTATCAGAGTTCTATCGTTTTCTCATTCATCTGTGCTCCAAGACCAAGCCAGAATTCATGGCTCCACTATACAACTTGATATGTTTACATAGAAACCATCATTTTTGGAATAGGAAGACAGGGAACAAACAGGGGAATGTTCATGCATTTCAAGCTAGGGAAGCTGTGTGAAAATACAGAAAATAGGTATATCCAACATTGCAGGAAAAAATAATTTTAAGCCTGAAACATTAACAATGCCCGATGGGAGGATACATTGATGTATCATTTATGTTTATAAATAATCTAGGAAAAAGAGGATTATTTTTGTTCCAAATACTATCCTATTAGTTTAAATTTTCTTCCTTGAGGTTGGTAATATGTGCTGTTTTAAAAGGAATCTTGTGCTTTACATTTAAGTTTCTATTCATGAAATTAAAGAATTGGTAATTTTCTTCTTTTCAGTATATATACCATTCCCTGACCTTCCATCATAAGCTCACATTCCATTATAATATTTATTATATCTCTTGTAAGATCTCTACAGTTAAAGTAGCTCCACCTATACTTAGTTTCCTCTGTGAACTCATCAGAGAAAAGGAGTTTCAAGAGGTCAAGGAAGTACCAGTCATGTGGTTAGATCTGCAGATGGAGGTAGAGGTTGGACAAGGCAGCTGAGGGGCACACCTATGACACAGGCTTAGAAGGCTGGCCATTTGCACTTGTGAGCAAGAACAAGATACTATCTGTGCTGCTGCACTTATAAATTTACTACTTTGAGCGAGATAGATAAACTATATTCTGAGTATTGATAGGTAAAGAAGTACACTAAGGACATCTACTCTGGCCCTGTTTTATGTACTCATTGTCCATATTTGGGGGCAGGGCTATCTTTATAACCAAGAACTAATTTTTGAGAAAATACAAAGTACTGTAGGACTATGATTTTGTACACTATAAATATTTGTCACTTCTATTAGTTTAATAAACTGCTGATTGGTCAAGTAGCTAGACAGGAAGTAGAGGCAGGGCAAGAAGACTAGGAGAATTCTGGGAAGCTGAAGGGTAGATGACAGCAAGATACAGAGGAAGCAGGATGAGAATACTGCACTGAGTAAAAAAGGTACCAAGCCACTTAGCTAAACAAAAATAGAAATATGGGTTAACTTTAAGTATAAAAGTTAGCAAGTAACAAGCCTGTGTCATAGACCAATCATCTTGTAAGCTTTTGTGTAATTATTTTATAAGTGCCTGCAGTACTGCAGGTGGGAGAGATTTGTTCAGATCACAGGCCCAGACAGGCCAGAAAACTCTTGGGCACAACAAAGCACCACATTCTAATCTAAATTTATTGATCACTGATTTTAACCCATTAAAATTACATTTTTGTGTTATGAATTATCTATTAAGTAATATGGTTCTTGTTTTGAATATCTGAGTAATTCTTATAATGAATCAAAAGGAAAAGTTAATTTGATTTTTACATGTCATTTGGTAAAAGAAGAAAAGAAAAGTTAATAGCAAGTACACAGATTATATTTGGTTTGACAATGCTTGTGAGAAAATAATGCCCTTTTAAGAGAGCTAATCTTCCTCTTTTATGCTATTTGGCTGATTTAATTTAGGGCCCCAAGGCAGTTTTTCCTTTTCTTCTATTACACTTTACTCTAGGGAAAATATGTAATATTACAACATTCTCCTTGTGAGCCCTTGGGATTTAGTGTGAAATCAAATGTTTATCCAGCCAGTATTCTCCTGGAAATCTGTCTTATGCTTCATTATTGATCTATCATCTACACTGTTAACTTGTACATGGCCCAGTTTCTTAGTTCAATCACCTTTCCTCATCTCTAGTACATACATGTTTTTAGGAAATATGAGTTTTATTTGCTAGATGATATCATTTTTTTCTTCTTTGAGACAGGGTTTCTCTATGCAACAGTTCTAGGTCTCCTGGAATTCATGCTGTAGACCACACTGGCGTCAGACTCACAGTGATCCCCCTGAGTGCTGAGATTAAAGGCATGTACCACCATTATTTATAAGAAAACAAACTCCTGATTATGGCCCACAAATTGACTACCAGCTATATTCATTCTTACTTTCATATTCTTTTTATTCCATCCCATACATTGCTTATCAAGACTTTTAGGGAACTTCTCAGTTCTTTACTATAATTCTCTATACACTATGGTGTAAACCTATAATATATTATAATATATAATATTATAATGCATTAATAATAAAACAATATATAATGTTATAATATATTCCTAAAGTTATCTTCAAAGTTTAAACCAGCTTAGCACATATTTATCCTGGTATGAATTCTTTCATATTTTCCATAGTAATGATTTCTTACTTCCTCACTTTATTAGTGCTTATTTGCAAATAATTTTCTCATTAGAGAAGATTGCAAAATAACCTTCTTGACCTCAAGAATATGAAACTTATTATGTTTTGTTTCTATTTAGTTTTCTAAAAATGCATTTAAATAGTTGTGAAGACACTTTAGAGCTCGTATTTTTCACATTCATGTATGACCTGATGTAATTACAAATTACAATTAAATTCTTAAATTTAAGAGGAATAAAAATTCTTTGTAAATATTCTTTTATAATACATGCATCTCTTACAACTGATGCTTTGCAACGAGCTATAGCTGCATATCTAGATCTTCAGTTCAGTTGAGTTGTGTCTGGTTTTGTTTTAGTTCTATGCTGCTTTTGTGACTAGGCCACTGTAATTCCTTCAAGTCAAGTATGGTGATACTACAAGCATTGTTTTGCTTAGATTTGCTTTGCTTTTCTGAGTTTTGTGGTATATATGAAGCTTAAGAGTTTCTTTCTGTTTCTGTTAGGGACACCGCTGTCATTTTGATTAGAACTGTGTTGAATCTGGGGATTGCTTTTTATTGTATGATAGCCATATCAACAATATCTATGATTTTAATTCATGAGCATAAGAGGTATTTCCATCTTCTAGAATCTTCCTTGATTTCTTCTGTCAGTGGGTTCTGAGGTTTTCATTGTAGAAGTCTTTGTTTCTTTGGTTGAGATTATTCTAATTTCAGGTAACCGTTTAGGTAAGTGCCTTCTTAAAGAGGACTGGTTGCTCAGGAATAATGCCAACCATTGGAAAGTGGGATTTTTTTTAAAGCATCAGCACAGCTAAGGAAACAATTAATTGAGTGTAAAGACAGCCTATAGAAGGGATTAAAATATTTTCTAGTTATGCATCTGATAGAGAATTAGTATCTAGACCATGCAAATATGCAAGGAACTAAGTAAGAGAAAAGCAAAAAAATCCACTTAAGAAAAGCCTACTTGAATGGGCATACAGTTTTTAGAAGAACTGTCACTGACCTCTAGATATACAGACATGTTCTAAATGACTATCAGTTTTAATCACTTAATTATTTCTGTGATAAAATATCCTGACAAAAGCAACTGAAGAGATGGAAGGTTTATTTTACCTACCATTTTAAGGCATGGTTCATCAAGGTTGGGTATTAAAGTTGCAGTTCAAGTTTGAAACTGCTCACATTGGACCAGTAGTGAAGAAGCAGAGTGGTGAATGAATGCTGCTGCCCAACTGGCTGCCCCTTTTCACTTCTCTGGTGTAGAATTCCATTCTTTTCATTTAAATAATATAACAAAAACAATTTCTGCAGACCAGGAGTCTATCTTCTATGTGATTCTCAATTCTGTCAATTTGATAATTAACACTATCCAACATATTAGCCTCCAAAGAGCAACAAAAAATTATACTAAAATGGTTTAGCTTTCCTGCAATGATGAGGGTGGAAGAGAAGTTGTTAAAGGGCCATTATGTGAGGCTATGAATGTAAAGTCCAAATGACAACAGAGGTTCCAGGCTGTTTAAATGCTAGGAACATGAGGACATTTGTTAAGGAAGATTCAAGGACAGAGACAAGCTGGACCAAGACAGGTAATGTGTTCAGCAATTAGAACTGGAGGGCTAAGGTTGCTCAAGGATGCTGGATCTCAGATGATGCAACTGAGAGTATCAGATGTGGAAGACACAAAGCTGCAGGAAATGGTGTTTGCCCTGTTGAATTTTGATTTTGTTTTATCGTGAGGTCTTCTTGATATATTTCAGTTTTGCTATTTTAGAACAAGAATTTTTATTCTCTTATTATTTTTCATCTTGGAAATTTCATACATGCATATAATAAAATATTTGTTTTATCTAACTTTTCCCTTATATTCTTCACGACAGCTACACATCCTTTTGCAGTTTTGATAACTTAGTAAATCAAATTTGTACTCCACATATGTACATGAATTAGGGTCATCTACTATTGCATAAGAAATCTACAAGTGGTCATATTCCCAATAAAAGGATGATTTTTACTTCCCTTGCAAATACTAACTTGCAGTAGTTCCCAGTAAGCACTGGGTCCCAGAGAGCTATTCTCCCATTACACCTGAATTTTGAATGATTTGATTTTGCACAAGTGCTGGCAAACATGGGTACTATGAGTTTGTAATTACAGTAGATATGTCATTTTTAGAGACAGCATTACATAGTACTTCTCACAGTACTTAGTTCTTATATTATTTCTTTTACCACTTTTGAAATGTTTTCTTGTCTTGAAGGGAGTAGAGCATGAAGGATACTATTAATAGAGATGTTCCATTTAGTGCTAAGCCTTTATGGCCCTTAAAGGTGCTATGCAGATACCTATCATACTCAATGCTGGGCTCTGCATATTATAATATATACTTGCCAGACAAAAGCTGCACCTACTGTTACAATTGTGGTGTGAGTACTGGTAACTAATGGCATTTGATTGGTTATGAGTTAAACATCAATGGACGAAATTTCATGCCTGTTAGTAAAATCCTGGCTACAACCCAATGACTAGGGAGGTCATTTATCTTAGAAAAGAATATACTATTGTTATTTTATTCAATGGCCATATTGTCAAATTGGATTCTAAATATTTATGTTTATAGCCATAGATGTGGGGTGTTTTCAGTTTTGGTCAAAATAACCTTCTTACACTAGGCAGCTGCTAATACAGTGTTGTAACACTGGCCAGAGAATATTTATTATATACCACTATATATTAAAAGTGCTTATTTTTAACGATTCATAATTAAGAAATTTATTTGGATCCTGATATAGACCCCACAATTATATTTCTGCACATTGTTAGAACTGCTAAGATTTTTGTGGACTTTGAAGAATCAAGTATATAAATATTGCATGTGAGATGAAAATATGTCCTTAAGAGCAAAGAAAAGACTATTTTGACTTAGAATAATATGTTTGGGTACCAACTTGAAGATAAGTGACCCCATTTTGATGGCTTATCTTGTTTACTGACTTGATGGGATTTGGAGTCTCCTAAGAGAAATATCTGAATGTTTCTGATCCATTCTGAATATGAGAGGATTCATCATATGGGACGAACTTCCAGCTTGAACTAATTGGGAAGTAAGTAAGCAGTACCTCAGTATTTGTGTCTCCATTTAAGTAGATGGTCCATTATTTGAATAGGTTTTTTATGAATAAAGTCATATTTTTTAATCCATGTATCCCCTTGTTCAGGCTCCCTTCTGCTTCCCTCCCCTCCAAGTAACTCACTCTTCTCTCCATCAGTTTATCTCTTCCCCAGCAAGGGTAGGAGGTCCCAAAGTGGCTTAGTTCAACATCTACTCCAGGCAGATCTGATTTCTTCACCCCAAAATCAAGACTGAGTCAGGTGATTCTCTGGAGGGCATGGGTTCCAAGGTTCCAGTCCAAGGTGTTTCAGATTCCAAGCTGTGCAGTGGTTGTGATTTACAGCTTGGACATGCTTAGCTATTTTTTTTTTAAAGTCCACCAATAAGTGAGTACATTCTCTGTTTATCTTTCTGTGTTTGTAAGACCTCACTCAGGAGGGTATTCTACAAATCCATCCATTTGCCTGCAAATTTTAGAATATCATTTTTCTCACTGCTGAGTAATACTCCATTGTGTAAATATATATAACATAGTTTGTTAATCCATTCTTCAGTTGAGGGGCATTTAGGTTGTTATCAGGTTCTTGCTATTATGAATAATGTTGCTATGAACATAGTTGAGCTAATGCCTTTGGAGTGTGAATGTGCATCTTTAGGGTATAAGCCCAGTAGGGTATTGCTGGGTCTTTGGGGAGATTGATTCCCAGTATTCTGAGAAACCACCATACTGCATTTCAGAGTGACTAAACCAGCTTACACTCCCACCACAATGGAGGAGGGTTCCCCTTGCTCTGCATCCTCTCCAGCATAGGTTGTCATCTGTGTCTTTTATCTTAGCCAATATGACAGGTGTAAAGTAGTATCTTAAAGTTGTTTTGATTTGCATTTCTCTGATGTCTAAAGATGTTGAGCACTTTTTCAAGTGCCTTTGAGCCATTCATAATTTTTCTGCTGAGAATTCCCTTTTTAGTTCTAAGCCCCATTTTTTTGATTAGGTTATTCAAGTTTTGGGCTCTAGATTCTTGAGTTCTCTATATATTTTAGACATCAGTCCTCTGTCCCATGTAGGGTTGATGAAAATCTTTTCCCATTCTGTAGGCTATCCTTTTGTCTTATTGACTGTGTCCTTGGCTTTACAGAAGCTTCTCAGTTTCAGGAGGTCCCACTTATTGATTATTGTTCTTAGTGTCTGTGCTACTGGTGGTATATTTGGGAAGTAGTTGCCTGTGCCAATGTGTTGGAGAGTATTTCCCACTTTCTTTTCTATCAGACTGAGTGTGGCTGGGTTTATGTTGAGGTCTTTGATCTGCTTGGATTTAAGTTTTGTGCAGGGTCATAGACTTGGATCTATTTGCATTTTTCTACACACTATCATCCAACTATGTCAACACCATTTGTTAAAGATACTATTTTTTTTTCCACAGAGTATTTAGGGCCTCTTTGGCAAAGACGAGGTGATCATAGGTTTTTGGGTTTATGTCAGGATTTTCAGTTTGATTCCATTGATCACAAGTCTGTTTTTATGTCAGTATTAGACTGTTTTATTACTGCAGCTCTATAGTATAACTTGAAGCTGTGGATGGTGATGCCTTCTGAGGTTCTTCTGATGAGCAAAATTGTTTTGGTAATTCTAGCCTTCCTGTTATTCCAAATGAAATTGAGTATTGTTCTTTTAAGGTCTGTAAAAAATTGTGTTGGCATTTTGATGGAAAGTGCATTAAATCTGTAGATTGCTTCTGGTAGAATTTCCATTTTTCTATGTTGATCCTACCTATCCAGGAACATGGGAGATCTTTCCATTTTCTGATACCCTCTTTAATTTCTTTCTTCAGTGATTTAAAGTTTTTGGCAAATCAATCTGTTACTTCTTTGCTTATAGTTACTCCAAGGTATTTAATGCTATTTGCAACTATTATAAAGGGTGATGTTTCTCTTATTTCTTTTTCTGCTCTTTTATCTTTAGTGTATAGGAGAGCTACTGATTTCTTTGGATTAATCTTGTATAGTGCTACATTGCTGAAGGTGTTTATCAGCTGTAGAAGTTCCCTGGTAGAATTTTGTGAATCACTTATGTTTACAATCCTATCATCTGCAAATAGAGATAGTTTCACTTCTTCTTTTCCAGTTTGTATCCCGTTAATCTCCTTTCATTCTCTTCTTGCTTTAGCTAAAACTTTGAGAAGTGTATTGAATAGATAAGGGGAGAGAAGACATCCTTGTCTAGTTCCTGATTTTAATGGAATTTCTTTGAGTTTTTCTCCATTAAATTTGATGTTAGCTGTCAGCTTCTTGTAAATCTCCTTTATTATATTTAGATATTTTTCCTGTATTCCTGATCTCTCTAGGACTTTTATCATAAAGGAGTGTTGGATTTTGTCAAAGACTTTTTCAGCATCTAAGGAAATGATCATATGGGTTTTTTTTTCCTTCTAGTTTGTTTATATGTTAGATGACATTTATAGCTTTTTGTATGTATAACCATACCTGTATTTGTGGGATGAAGCCTACTTGATCATAGTGGATGATGTTTTTTATATGTTGTTGCATACAGTGAGCTAGAATTTTGTTGAGAATTTTAGCATCAATATTAATGAGGGAAATTGGTCTGTAATTCTCCTTCTTTGTTGTGTCTTTGAGTGGCTTGGGTATTAGGGTAATTGTGGTCTCATAAAAATAGTTTGACAATATTCCTTCAATTTCTACTGTGTGAAACAGTTTGAGGAGTATTGGTAATAGCTCATCTTTGAATGTTTGGTAGAACTCTGCACTGAAACCATCTGCACTTGGGCCTTTTTTACTTTGGAGGCTTTTAATGACAGCTTCAATTTGCTTTAGGGTTATAATTCTGTTTAGGTATTTAATCTGATCTTGATTTAATTTTGGTAAATTATACCTGTCCAAAAATTTGACCATTTCTACTAAATTTTCCATTTTTGTGGAGTATATATTTTGAAAGTATGACCTGATAATTCTCTGGATTTCCTGGGGATCTGTTGTTATGTCCCCATTTTCGTTACTGATTTTGTTAATTTGGATACTCTCTCTCTGTTTTTTGGTTAGTTTGGATAAGGACTTATCTATCTTGTTTAATTTCTTCAAGAACTCTTTGATTCATTGATTCTTTATATTGTTCTTTTTGTTTCACTTGTATTGATTTCAGCTCTAAGTCTGATTGTTTCCTGCCGTCTACTCCTTCTAGGTGAGTTTGCTTCTAAGGCTTTCAGCTGTTGCTGATAGGTCTCTAGTGTGGGATTTCTCTAGGTTTTTCATATAGGCATCTAGTGCTATGAATTGTCCTTTGAAGACTGCCTTCATTGTGTCCCACATGTTTGGGTACGTTGCAGATTCATTTTTGTTAAATTCTAGGACATCTCTGATTTCTTTCTTAATTTCTTCCTTGACCCAGATGTGGTTCAGTTAGTGATATTTAATTTTCATGAGTTGGTAGGATTTCTGTGATTTTTGATGTTGTTGAACTGTAACTTTAGTCCCTGGTGGTCTGATATGATACAAGAGACTATTCCCACTTTTTTGTATTTATTGATATTTGATTTATGACCAATTATGTGGTCAATTTTAGAGAAAGTTCCATGGAGTGCTGAAAAATATGTATATTTCTTTGCATTTGGGTGGAAGATTCTGTAAATATCTATTAAATGCATCATAACCTCTGTTAGACTCCTTTTTTCTCTGTTGAGTCTCTGTCTGGATGACCTATGCAGGGGTGAAAGTGGGGTACTGCAGTCTCCCACTTTTAGGGTGTGAGAGGTGATGTAGGATTTGAATTTTTAGTATTGTTTCTTCTACATAGATAGGTGCCTTTATATTAGGGGCATAAATACTCAGGATTGAAATCTCATCTTGACCAGTTTTTCCTGAGATGCATAAGTAATGTTCATCCTATTGTCCATAAATCAATTAATGTCTCTTTTAATTGATTTTAGTTTGAAGTCTACTTTGTTCAATTTAGGGTGACAACCCCAGCTTGTTTCTTAGGGCCATTTGCTTTTCCCAACCCTTTACTCTGAGCCTGTGTCTGTCTTTAAGGTTTGTTTCTTGTATGCAGCAGAAGGATGGCTTCTGTTTTTGATTCCATCGTGTTAATGTATGTCTTTTTATAGGTGAATTAAATCCATTGATATTAGTGGATATTAGTGACCATTGATTGATATTTTCTGTTATTTTTGGTGTTAGCTTGTATGTATATCCTATCTCAAGGTTTTTCTTCTGTGGGGTTATTGATTGTTTGTGGTTTCATGGGTGTATCTGGGATCCTTAGGTTGGAGTTTTCCCTTTAATGTTTTCTGAAGGGCTAGATTTGTAGATAGGTAGTATTTAAGTCTAATTTTGTCATGAAATATCTTGTTTACTACATCTATGGTGATTGATAGTTTTGCTGGGTACAGTATTCTAGGTTGGCATCCATGCTCCTTTATTGTCTGTATAACTTCTTACCACAACCTTCTTGCTTTCATTGTTTGCATTGAATAATCAGGAGTTATTCTGATGGGTCTGTCTTTATAGGTAAGTTGGCCCTTTTCTTTTGCATCTCTTAAATTTTTTTCTTTGTTCTGTATGTTTTGTGACTTGATTAGTATGTGGCAAGCAGACATTTTTAGGTTCATATCTATTTGGTGTTCTGTAAGCTTCTTATATCTTTATAGGCATTTCTTCTTTAAGTTGGGAAATTTTTCTTCTATGATTTTATTGAATACATTATCTGTGCCTTTGAGCTGGTATTCTTCTTCTATTTCTATTATTCTCAGGTTAGGTTTTTTCATGGTGTCCCAGATTTCCTGAATGTTTTGTGTTTTTTGGTTTTAGTATTTTCTTTGACTGAGTTATCTATTTCTGCTACTGAGTTTTCCACTCCAGAGATTCTTTCTTCCATCTCTTGGATTCTGTTGGTTATGCTTGTGTCTGTAGTTCCAGCTCTTTTCTTCAGAATTTCTATTTCTACCTTTGCCTCATTGTGTGCCTTTTTTATTGCTTCTATTTCAGTTTTTAGTTCCTGGAATGTTTCTTTCATTTTTTGGTTTTTCTTTTCTTTCAAGGATTTGTTCATCTCTTCCAATTTTTTACTTTGTATTTTTTTCTATTTCTCTAAGGGAAATTTTTATATCCTCTTTGAACGCTTCAATAATCTTCTTAAAGGTGTTTTTGCTGTTGTTTACTTCTGTTTCCTCTTCATTGCTCTGTTCAAGTCTTGTAATTTTAGAACCATCAGTTTCTTCTAGTGTTGTTTTGTTGTTCTTTATATTGTTACAGGTATTCTTGCACTGGTGTCTGTCCATGGCTTCAATGGTTCACTCTTAGTCATCTCCTAGTCAGTTGTGGCTAGAGGGCTTGTGTGTCTCCTGTCTGCTCTGAGCAAGTGGTTTGTCTGATCTTTCATGCTCCTCTGGACAGGGGACTGTGTTTCCAATGCCTTCAGTCCTTGTTTGATGACGAAGTTTCCCTTGGAGACAAGGCCCAGCTGGGCAGGGCCTAGGGCCTTCTGCTGGGAGGAGTCTGAGATTAGACCCTTGGGCTCGAGCCTGATCCCAGAGAGGAATTCTCCGGACTGTGGTCCAGGAGGTTGAATCTGCTCACCTTTGACTCCACTCTGGATAGGGATAGAGTTTCAAATTGAATAGGTTTCTTAATGTTTAGATTTTTGAGTTCTTTATTCTAGATGTGTATCTTCTATTGGGGTATAGCCAGCAAAGGTTTACTCTCTCCTTTTTTGTAGGCTTCTTCTTTTCTCAATTGATGGTTCTCTTAGCTGGACAGGAGTGTTTTAGTTTCAAGAGATCATGTTTTTCAGTTGTTGGTTTTATTTCCTGTGCTGCCAGAGTCCTATTGAGAAAGTCCTCACATGTGCCCATATGCTATATTTTTCTTTCTATCAGTTTCCAAATATCTAGTTTTATGTTTAGGGTCTCATTCATTTGGAGTAGTGTTACTCAGAGTGAGAGATGAGAAACTAGTTTCAGGTTTCTATATGTGCATTTCCATGCACCATTTGTCAAAGAAGTTGCTTTTCTCTGATGTGCATTGGAGGAGTGTCAATGGAGAAATTTAAGTATGTGATATGTAAAGACAGAAGCTTTTCTGGGTTTGAAGTTTAAGCAAGGATTGGGATGGGGAATTGAGACTGGGAATGGTGCACAATTATAGTATCAAAAAGCACAGACACCTGTGAAAATATCAAAGAACAATTTCAATAAATTAAAAGAAGACTCATTGCATTATTGTATTTGTATGTATTTGATTTTTTTTGCAAGAAGAGATTAAAATGCCTATTAAGTGACTGAAAAAATTAAATGTAGAGTATTTAAACAATGTGAAGAAAGTTAAAGGACATCTAAATCTGGGAGAAAATAAAGCAGCCTTAGGAGGAAATTATTAATGCACAGTAATGTTGATGCTGCCTACAAAGAAGTGAAAAATTAGTCAAATAGCATCATGAGCTATTTTTACAGAAGTAATTACAGCAACTGGCTAAAACAACTATGAAAATAAATTCGAATTCCAAGTAAGCACATTTTTGATTAACCCACTGAGGCTTTTCCTAAACAAAATGGGACACATAATGTGCACATGGATGAAGATCATCTCATTTATTTGACATTAGTTTCCTGTACTGTAATGACAATTGCCTATAGAGTTAATTACTGATTTTAAGTTCTACTGTCATGTGTGATAAGTGCCTCCTAGTCTCCCTCTGATAATTATAAACACCAACAAATTCAGGGAAAATGAATATTCATGTTCAGTTATGGAGTGTCTGATATACTTTAAAACATAGCATATAAATTGAATAACTTAATTGTAGTTTCAGAAATCTAATTTACGAGAAATCAATTTGAAGATGCTTTCTGTATTCATCTGATAACCTTGAAACTTCTCAAAACTGGCTAAATTAGAGCTATAAGACTGTCGTGGAAAGTCTACATGCTGAGTAAAGGGGCTCATGGCAAGAAAACATGGTGGAATTCCATTTCAACTCTCAGAAAATCAAAGCAAAACCTTTGCATGAATATGCATGTTCTTACTCAGGGGCATGTGAGTATTTACTCTGTGATATGTATGTATACATATGAATACATGTCTGAGCATATATCTGTACTTTGCACCCACATAGATAAAAGATCCATAGTGTATTGGAGGAAATAGGCTAATTCATAACAGCTGGTTACAAATCATTACATCCAGAGATTATAGTATATATTTAGTACTATGTATCATACTCTAATGTACATTATTTCAAGTATTCACAAGAATTGTTCAAATGTCATTCATAAAATTGAAAAAAATAATGCTTATGGAATGATGTAACCTTGAAAAATGTCCCAACCTTTTTGATTCATTTCTCCATGAATCCGTTTTTAAAGCCAATCATATGCTTTGAAAATTGCAAATTTGGGGTTGAATTAATGAGAACATTATATTTCTACAACTCATGAAAAAGGAGTTCTTGAGAGAGGGCAGTATTCTCTACAGGGAAGAATTCGTGTGTCAAGCATTACTATTTAATCATTGCTCATACAATCATACAGACACATGGAAGACAGTATTTCTGTGCAAGGTAGGGCAATGATAGTGGCTATTTGGGAGTATAAATTTTGCTAGCTATGGTTGACTTTTTCCACTTTCCTGGACAATATTTAATGTGATATAGAAGTATGTCAGGAGGAGCTACAATTTTAATGATAATTAACTTGTGATCCTCTATGATCTAAAAGTATCTACAAGTGAATAGCTGGTGTATTCGATATCAGTTATGCTTGTTATAGTAACAGTCATTTTCATATTTCATACTGCTTTTCAAGTCCTAGTCTAATAATAACAAAAGATGAGTTCTGGTCTAGTTTTGGCTCACTGCCAATCCAGGGACACTGGAGAAATACCTATATCTCTCTGAACATAAACTTTCACAACTAGCACAGTGGGGTCTTTATCCTTGTACTAGTCAGAGAGAGTTCACTGTAGGAAGTGAACAGATAGAATTAATCTTCATCTGAAGGAATTTATTAAGAGTAGCTTTAAGGCTGTTATCCAGCTAGTTCACCAATGGTTATCTCATGATAGAAAGAACAAGGCTCCAGTAATTAATTTCAGAATCAACCTGAGAGGCTGGATATCTAGCTTGCCCTCAGTATACATTGTAATCCCAAAGAAGTAGGCTGTAGTGTCACTGAAAAAATAAACTGACCATTGAAAATGAAGGCAGCCAGAAAGACCAAAAGCTTCATACTTTTATTTGTTGGTTTCTTGAGACAATCTTTCTGTATGTTATTGCCATGGCTGGGCTGGTGCTCACTTTGTAGGCCAGGCTGGCCTCAAACTCAGGGAGATCTGCTTGCTTCTGCTTCCTGAGAATTGAGATTATAGGTATGTGTCACCATTGCCCTGTTCCCATGCCCTTTATAAAGTCTGCCAGGTGTAGCCCAGACTTGGTTTGGGCCTTCTGATCTCAAATGATCCAATCAAGAAAAATCCAGGCGTGGCCAGCCACTTTGGTTTTAAATGATTACAGATAAAGTTAAGTTGATAACCAAGAATAGCTATCACACTGGTCTTCTAAGATGTGTATGCTTGTGTGTGTGTGTGTAACTGAAGCATCAATATGCATTAACAATTTTAATAATGCAATAATAATTTAATTTTTACATTATTACATTTTTAGTTATATTTTCTTCTGTATCTCCATTTCTCTTAAATGTTAAATGATAAACAAAAATTATAAATAAATTTCAAACCAATTAAAACATTTTTATCTGTAGTACAGGCTAATAATCTACAGAGTTTTTTATATGCTTTTTAATTTATAATTGTGTTGTTATGGCTCTCCCATTACCATCAAATACATTTGCTCTGGCTGCTTTATAGATATCAACTCTCCTCAAAAGTCTGCATGATCTAATTTTTATATATTTAAGGCTTTATGTAATAAAACATATTAATATTATTATATTTTTGGATTGTTTAAAGAACTAAGTGTTTCTCCACTTTAGGCTGTAGAATTTTGTCCACTTTTTATAAACTTAAGAACTACTTGGGCTGGAGAGATGACTCAGCCAATTAAAGGCTAGGCTCACAACCAAAGATATTAGAACTACTCAATAATGTATTCAGAAGGAAAAGTGATACTTCTAAATAAATAGTCAGAAGAACACAAATGCTATTTCTCATAATATTATGTCAAAATTTGACATAATCAAACTTTAATAATTTACAATGACATAGATGTGATTTTGATGAATTTATTACATTTCTTTATCTCAGATTTCTGAATTCTTTTTTCAACCCCCCAATTTTATCATCCATTTTTTCCTACTTATTTGTTAATATTCCTTAATCTCAGGTCTAGAGCAAGTGAAAATTTAGAGATACATATTTACTTGTTTTCTAAATGTGTTTTATCCTACATTAAAATGCAGTCAGGAGATATTTTCCTACTTAGAATTTTTTGAGTGTTGAATATCCATTCATACCTTTCTCTGTTTATTCTGAACTCTTCATTCCCAGTTCCTTTGTCAAACTGTAAAGGAACTATCAAATGGGACCCAAATGACAGCACACCACGTTTCTATTTTCTCTATGTCTGGCACACTTATGTAAGAAGGAATTTAATGTGCTAGTCCCAGCTGATGACAGTGAGTCCCTGTGTAAATGTCAGTACTTGAAGCCTAGGGATGAAGTGTGCTCTTCCTCAGTCTTCTCATTAAGCTCTTATATACATAGTTGCAAAGTAACATTTCAGTCCCAATTGGAAACCAGTTTTTCCTTTAAATTTGAGTAGCAGTGAGTTCTGTTTAATGAAATAATTTTACCAATAAATCTGTATCAGTCAGAGGCTGTATTTCTAGACACTGTATTCATGGGGAAAATTATTACGAAAATCCAGCTATGCTTTAGGGTGGTTGGATTTCCAAATAGGTGGAGGGGCTGATAGGCAAACAGAGGCAAAGTGTCAAGTTAGCTAAACTGCTGTGAGATAGGGTTTGAAGTAATCACTCAAGTTCACATTGACCTTTACCCTACTTAGAATTTCACATTCCCTGAGTTTTTGTCGTATCTCATAAGACAGTGGTAAACAAATATTCTACTCTGTTTTAGAAATAACACCAGCAATGATTTTTAAACCCTTTATTATGGTCCACATTTTATTGTGCATTCATAAATTCATGTATTAATTTGCATAAAAACTCTAGAATATGTCCCTCTTAATCCTTTTTGTTTCTAAATGGAAACATTTTTGTTCCCATGATTTCATCAACTTGCCCTCTCTCATTAAGTGTAAACTTCTGTGTTTGCACGTGCTCACAGTCTCTTGCCCTACATCTTTGTGTCCATCATCTGGGCATATTTATAAGTCCTGTTGTAGATAACACAAAATAACTATTGATGACCTAAGCAGACTAGCATTTTCTCAAAAAATATACAGTACTGCTGATGATAATTTGAGACCAAGAGAGAAAATAAGAAGAAATCTATAAAAACAAGCACATGTTTTCCCTTATTGGGACTAATAAGCCTTGACCTTATACTTGCTTTGGACATTGAAATTGAGAGTAAAATTATTCACTTACCTCTCTGTGTTGGGATGGTCTTTTTGCATGCTGTGAATGTATGTTGCAACTATGGGCTAATAAAGAAGTTGTTTTGGCCTCTGGCAAGAGAGATTACAGCTAGGTGGGAAATCCAAGCAGAAAGATAGGAGATGAAGAGAAGGGTCTGGGAAATGTGATTCAGCTGCCCAAGAAACAAGATATAAAAGAACCCTTAACCCACCAGGCATGTGGCAATACATAGATTAATAGAAATAGGCTAATTTAAAATGCATGGGATATATAGTAATAGCTTGAGCCATAGTCCAAACAGTTTGTAATTAATATAAGCCTCAGTGTGTTTATTTGGGACCAATCAGCTGCAGCACTGACTTCTGGCTACACCACTCTTATGTATAAGTGCTGAAAGATCACACTGTTTGACCATCTTCCTTTTGTCTCACACAACTCTAGTGGCTGTTTTAGGTACAAATAGACAAGTTCTTGTTACTTTCAAGCCTAGAGATTTTGGGACATTTGTAAACAGCAAAGCATGGCTTAAACCACCTCATAGAAAGGGCACTCAGTCAAAAATTCCTAAAATGTTACATCATTGAGTGAGAGTGACTGTAGTCAAATGTTTCTGGCTTGGCCTAGCCCCTGAGATCTGGACCCACAGCCATTTAGGCTTATGTTAATTACAAGCTGTTTGGCATATGGCTCAGGCTTACTACCTACAAGCTCTTAAAACTTAACCCATTTCTATCAATCTATTTGTTGCCATATCTTCAGTGGCTTTACCTGTGTTCCATTATATCTTGTTTTCCAAGCAGTGGCCAGCAGTATCTCTCTGATCCTGCCCTTCTAAGTCTTTATCTCTGCTTGGATTTCCTTCCTGCCTCTAAGCTGCCTTGCCATAGGCAAAACAGCTTTTTATTAACAAATGGTAGTAAAGCATATTCACAGAATAAAGTAAGACATCCAACATCAAGAACTGAATGAAGGAACATCAAATGGTAAAACAGTAAGTGCTCTTAACCTCTGAGCCATCTCTCCAGGCCAGTAACATCAAATGGTAAAGATGGGAGAGAAATAATGTACAAAGACCCACTGCCTCAACCAAATGATTTAGCAATTAGTGACCTACTAACATGACATGTACTAATTTAATAACATCTTTATGATGCAAAACACTATATATCATATATTCTGTTAGTTGAACTCAAAAGTATTCCCTAGAGATGGACATAATGTACATGAGATCATTTAAATCATTAAATAACATGTTTTGTTAAAAGGAACATGAACCTCAAAATTCTTCCATCTTGTGTGTGTGTGTGTGTGTGTGTGTGTAATTTTCAGTTTATTTTGGTGTATGTAATATTTTATGCATGGTGACTTCTGTCTATGTAGGCTTATTTTCTATAATTTTATACCAGTCATTAGCTATATAGAAAAGTCACTTTTCTAATTAAACTTTATTTTTCTTGTAGACATTGCATCTTGTCTTCAAGGATTGACATTTGCCTTGATTACAATGGCATCTTTGAGTTAATGCTTTGAGGACTGAAATCTGATTTTGCAGCTAATTATCCTTTGCTCTTTGGTAACTTTATTTAATTAGGATTTTGTGACTACATGGCTTATATTATACCTTGAGTATTTAATTTCTACAATTATATTCTAAAGTTTCTGCTGGCTTTGCAATGTCTTAGGCTGTTATCAAAAGAACAGCGTGCTGTTTCCACAAACAGAAAATAGTTTTTTATAATATGGCATCAGAGTCCTTCCTTCCTCGATCCCTTCTTTCCTTCCTTCCTTTCTTTCTTCCTTCTTTACTTCTTTTTTTCTTTCATCCTTTGATTCTTTGCAAAGGTCTTACTGTGTAGCCCTGGCTATCCTGGAACTCAGCTTGTGGACCAGGCTGATTTCCAACTCCCAGAGATCAACTTGCCTTTGCTTCCAGAGTGCTGGAATTAAAGGCATGCTCTACCATGCTAGCTTGTGTCTTTTTATATTTTAGAAGATTCACTTTTGTTTTAATTATGTATATGTGTCTTTTTGTGTGTGCACATAAAGGCAGGTGTCCAAGAAGAGCAGCAGAAGAGTGAATCAGATCCCTGGAACCTGAGGTACAGATGATTGTGAGACTACTAATGTAGGTGTTCAGGACCAAACTTCGGTTCTTCAAGAATAATGCTCACTCTTAATTTCCAAGCCTTTCTTTTAGATCCCTTTTTCTTTTAGAAAAGAAAAAATGTTTATTCAGTTATATACTAAAGAAAAATAATATTTTGACCAATATTTTCAAGATTTGTTTTAAAATTATACTTACTATTTACTGAGAGACTGTAAAAGCATTTTACAGAATTAATTCAAAATATCAGATTTTCTTCCCACAGCTCCACATATATCAACTATACATATATAATCTACTCTAATACTTATTTTCCTCCTTTGGGAGGAAAGTTGTCAGTCTGGAATGTATTTTTTCCCCAGAGAATATTATTTTCAGCAAATGACATTTAATACATGAGACTCTGGGTAATAGGGTTACGAATGATTGCATTTAGAATATTAGGTGCAAAGCATGACTTGTGCCCATCTGAAATATTTAGAGCAACTAATGTCCAGTTTATGAAATTGATCTCTAAATCTTAGTGATGTTAAAAAACACATTTCTTCTTCTCCCTGGAATATTGTTAGTTGGTGAATATAGAATTTGCAGGGTATTTAGAAATTTAGCCGTCTTTAGTTTTTTGTCTCTGAAATAAACAGCTACTCTTTCCCTCTTAATGCTTATGCATATTCAATGATAAATTATTTAAATTCAATTTGAATGCTTGATAGTTTAAGCAGACAAATTAGACTATTCAGAAGTAAATCTGATTACATGATTGTTGAAAGGTATTATATGCAGCTTAGTACAACCCATAAAACAATTCTTTTAAAAGGATCTGAAATTTTAATTATATGTTTCTATCACTTCATATTATTATCTAAATTATTGTGCATTCTACATAAAATTCTAATTTAGGTTCTGTTTTATTTCATGTTTCCCTCACTTATGTTGTCATATTCTTCAACTTTTAATTTGTTCACATTGCTAAATGTTAGCATTGATATTATATAGCTATACATCAATTTTTTTATACCTTATCTAGCCAAAATATTAAATATTGCTTTATTTTCTTTCAGAAGAAGATAAGAAATACTATTCATAGACCTAATACTTCATTGATAGTCTATTAAAACAACATTCTATTTTTTTCTTTTTATTACATTTTTTATCATTTTATATACCAGCCACAGTTTCCCCCTCCCTCTGCCTCTGCCTCCCCCATTCACTCTTCAGAATGGGTATGGTATTCCATATGTAGTCAACAAAGTCTGGCATATCAAGTTGAGGCAGGACTAAATCCTTCCCCTACATCCAGGCTGAGAAAGGTCTTCTTCTGTAGGGAATGGGCTCCAAAAAGCCAGTTCATGTACTATGGCTCAATCCTGGTTCCACTGCCAGAAGCCTCCAAAACTGCCCAAACCATACAAACATCACCACATTCAAAGGGCTTAGTTCAGTCCCATGCAGATTCCCCAGCTGTCAGTCTAGAGACAGTGAGTTTCCAATAGCCCAGGTCAGCTGCCTCTGTGGCTTTCCCTATCACCATAAATAATTCTAAGTCATGTATGTTTCTGCTCATACAGAATCTATTCTACAAAGTGCCATCAAAATGCTCACACCTTCTGAGTCCTAGGCAATAGTAAAGGTGACATGATAACTCATTTCAGTTCTCAGTATACACAGTATTGGGTTCTGAAACAAGGAAGACAGAGGAAGTTTGCCTCCATTATCAGAATCACACTATAGCACTCATAAAACAACAGTGAGTGAGTTCAGATAAAAATGACAAAAATAAGCAGGCTTCAGTTGTCTATACCAGGATTCACTGTAATAACAAGTGTATATCTATTTATATTTGGTGAGGAGCATCATTGCAGGTTGCTATTCGCTTTCACTTTGTGCCTCACATCTGAACAACTTTATAAAAAGGCTATGTTCTCTACTCTATTGATACTAGTGGGAGGTTAAAACCATGCTGCACTCATACAATAGAATCTCCAAAAAAGAAGAGCCATTGTCCTCCTATAACCATCACCTGTCTTCAGACTGATTTGGGAGCCCACACTGCTATACTTTGCCACCACCAACATCCATTGTGGCATTAATAATACATTTTTATTTTTTATTTATATATTTATTATTTGGTGATTTTACATCATGCACCCCATCGAACTCAGTTATCAGTCCTCTTAGATTCATACCCACACTTATGATCTCCCCATTTACAAAAATGCTTGTTCATGCTGCTCATTTACTTACTAGAACATAATTAGATTCCCTGTGGCCAGACCCTTAAAGAAAACAAGTCTTTCTTCACTCATACCCAATAATACTTTTACAATCTCGTTATATGCATATGGCATCATTTAACCACCTGAACAAAACTTGATTGGTGGTAATCTATTTGTATTTTTATGGTGCCTGAAACAGAAAGACTATGTATCAAATTTTACTATTTCTATTAGTGAGTTCAGAGAAAGAAAGAAAAGACCATCCTCTAACATATTCAAAGTAGGATCCATATGTATTGAGCATCATACAGTTACAAGTATTTGTACTTAGCTTCACAATGATTGCTGTTAGGTAAGTATTAGGATATTTAGCACCTTCTATAAGGAACAAAGTAATGTTTTGTTTTATTTTTTTTACAGAACTATAGCACATATGCCGAGAATAAAAAAAAATAGTTTGCAGTGTCTGTTTCTGTTTCTTCATTTTGGAAGTGGTTAGTTATCTTATTTCTAAATGCATAGTATAGAAACCTGAAAGTGTTCATTTTTATATTCATTTCCATCTTTTCAATTATTATAACAAATACAAATATGATACTTGAATAATAATCATGTCTATTAATGAGTTTTGACCCTCTGAAACAAACATTATTTGCATATCTATCTTTAGAATAATTTCCATCCACCAGTTAATTGCTAATCAGGTGGACCCATGGGGACTCCATATCAAAAAAGAAGATGGGGACAAACTTCTACTGAATTTTGCTCACAGTAATGAGGAGAAAACAAAAGAGACTGCAAGGGCAAAGTGATCTTTTATCAGTAACTATAATGTTATAATGCACAGATGACATTGAATATAATGACTACTAACCTATTCAATAAATCTCAAAGTGCATCATTTCATACCATTTTCAAATTTTATGTGCCTTCCTAGGGGGTCTGCAATGCTTTATAGTGCCACTAAACTAATATGATTTTTTTCTTACCTTGATAAGCAGAATTCAGATGAGCTAAGAATATTTCTTTCTTTTTCCTTAATGGTTCACAGTTCCTTTAAGAGTCAGTTACATTTTGTGCTGCTATCATGTTCTGGGTAAGCCCAGTCTATGCAGATGTCAGCATTTTGCTTGCTGTGGGCAGTTCCTGTACTCTTACCAACCAGCATGAACTGACAAGTAACTGTGGATTCAGGACTAGTTCAGGACTAGTGTTCAATTCAACTACAGCTTCCACCTGTGCTTTGAAAT
This sequence comes from Sigmodon hispidus, assembly GCA_004025045.1. NCBI lineage: Eukaryota > Metazoa > Chordata > Mammalia > Rodentia > Cricetidae > Sigmodon > Sigmodon hispidus. The sequence continues at coordinate 61,349 of PVIH01010808.1, forward strand.
GATTCCCAGACTATAGAGGTTTTCTAGATAAGAAATCACATGATTTCTCCTGAAGAGCATCTTATAAAGAGTTGCTATATGATCCTAATAATAAATATAAAAATCCAGATTCACTGAGAGTGCCATACTGGGAGGCAAAGCCTGTCTATCAGGTGAGTCAGATGAGTCTTTGAGCTAAAGTGCTCTCTCTGCTCCTCCTCAGGGCTCTACCAATTCCACCTCTCAGGACAATTGCCTTGCTGTCCTTCCTACTCAACTTCATGGTAAGATACTTTCAGAATCTTGTATCTCAGAGAGAACCAGAGAGAAATCATAGGTTATATTCTATTCTAACTTCCTGTCTCCTTTTTACTATTTCTCAAAATTTCCCTATGATAAGTTTATCTCCTTCACGTATTTCTTTTTTTTTCTTTAAAGGGGTAACAGTTATTCCTCATGATAAACATCTAATTTGAGTTAATTTCTTTAGTGTTCTGATTTTGTTCAGAAGTGTGCTCTGCAAAGCCGTGTTTGCTGAAGGCCTGACTTTTGATGCATGCTGCATCTGGAAAATGATTGCAGTACAAAAGTTCTCCATCTGTGGGCAAAGCAGGCAGGGTATGCTCAGATCTAAAGATGCTGTCAAAACATCTTATTTTTTTTTCCACGAATATAGAATAGTTGTCAATTTTCCCCAAGAATCATGCCTCTCCAGATCCATTTTGCAGAGGCTTTTCTGGCCAAACAGTTTTTCTGTTCTTTCCACTTCGTTTCACATTTTCAGCTTAATCCTTTTCAACATCAGCCAACTGTAGCCTTGCCACACCCTGAATATTGGAGTGACTTGAAGGTTCTTCTATCGGAGTAATTACATGTTTACCTTTAAACACAGCCTTACTCATCATCATGCCAAACTATTACCATGTAGACAAGCCAAAATGTGACATGGACTCCAGTCCAATTATGATGTAATCTGTGGTGGAAATGTTCTCTGTATGATGTATATAAAGTAACTGATTTGGTCTATGTAGAGCACCGTAGAATTGGGTGAAGTATCAGAGGAAGAGACAAGCAGAAGGAGGGTGGAGTTAGTCAGTCTCGATGCGACCTCCAAAGAAGACAGACATGTAAGAGATACAGGCCAGCCATGGGCTGAGCTACGTGGTGGGTTGATTAATAGAAATGGGTTGAATTAAGAGGAAAGAACTGACTAGTAATGTGCTTAAGACATGGGCCGAACAGTATGAAGTAATATAAGTGTCTGATTCATTTCTTTGGGGGGGCAAAAGCCGCCACAGACAGGTTTCGAACCACCGCCATGGGCCCGTTACAAAACCCTGGGCCCAAATGGGCCCCGGAAAAACCTTCTACAACAGATGGTGCCCAACGTGGGGCGAACACCTGCATAAAGCCTGAGAAAGTTTAAAAAACTAAAGAGTGCTCTAGATCACTGAAATAGAGCCAAAAGTGGTTTTTTGAATTGTGTATTTGAATTGATTTATGGTACAGAGACAGCATGGTGTTTAGGCACGAATTTAAAAATGGTGCGTTCGCGGCACACAGCTTAAACTCATACGTTTCACGAAAGGCTTGGCATAAGTGTGATTGATTTAAGGTTTCTGCTTATATTGAACAGAAAGGAAACAGAGTTAAAAACAGTTTTTCTGGTAGCAGCATTTCCTGAGTCCGCTCTGGTTGCTGGCAGCGGCAGAGATGCTTGGGCTCCTCCGCCATATTGAAACACTGCCAGAGTCAGCAATTAAAGTGATACCAACATTTTAAAAGCTCTTTGGGTTAGTAAATGATTAAGGATTCTCAATAAAACAGATTTAGACTCTCAAAACCTCTAAACAGGGAACAATGTATGTAAAATATGCATAGGCTTCAGAGAGAGAGAGAGAAAAAAAAAAGGGTAAAGCCCTTTAAGAAAGAGAAATAGGAAATGAAGATAAAGGCCATGTAAAGATGGCAGATAAACAGAGAGTCTGGATTAGGGTTATTATGTTTTCTTTTAATTTTTTAACTTCTAATGAGCTAATTGCAGAGAGACAATTGATTGCTAAGGCTGCTAAATTAAACAAATACATATACTTTATAATCTGTTTATAAGAATATGTTTCTTGGGAAAAGAGTTTCTGCTTTTGTCTCCACAGAAGATCAAAACCCGTGGATTGGTTCTAGGCAAATGTGGCTCCATTCGCCAGGGCCACCTGAAATTCTCTGATGGGAAGATCAGCTTCCAAGATGGTCAGTTGAGATGATCCAGCTTCAAAACCCCATGAGATCAACGTCATTTGACAGCAGAAAGCAGTAAAATAAAGAAAGCTATGTCCAATTTCCACAAAATATTACTATTAATGTTTGTTTTCATTATAAATGGTTAATGGTCATAGTCAGTCTCTTTTAAAAAAAGAAAGAAAAGGAGAGGAGGATATGATATAGGAATGATTAGAAAAGATAAGTGGATTTTGATTTATTGATATAAACTTAAGGTCAATTTTGTTATGCTGTATGTATTTTCTATTCTTGATTAAGGCATGATGCTGATGTTACTCATTTAAAATTGTAATGTGTAATTGAGAAATGCAGATTAATAGTCATCTATGATAACCAAACTTATAGTCATGTTAGTTAGGTTTTTGTAGTTATGCAAAGAAATATTTCAATTAGATAGGTAGTCTTCAAACATTTCAAAGACATGCTGAATATGGCATTTAAATTATTTTAAGAATTTAGACTATTCTGGACAGTGAGACAGGTCTGCTCCTGGCAGCACCAATGTATTTCAGGTAAATGATGGGCATTGAAGAAACTTCATGTGGAATTTACTTTGTGTCAACAGTTAGCCACTGGACAAGAAACTGTTCTGGTATTGACTGCTTGATAGTATGTTGTATAAACTGGACATGCAGGTTCCATAGAAAAGTGACCTCTGAACTTTGGCAGAACAAGCCGATTTGGTCCTTCAGGTTCCTGCTTTGCAGAAAACATTGCCAGGCATTCTTCAGGACACAAGGAGATGCAACTGATGGACATTGTCAGATTTCCTGCATCACTGAAAGGCCTGCCAAAGATTTTGGGCCTTTAGGCTGAAGATGATGCCTCAACATTACAAAGGAACTTTGGGTGACTGTCCAGGCAGACCTGTGTCATCTCTGTCATTTTCTAGACTTTGGAAGTTGTTTGCACTTCCTGTTTATTTGCATAATATTATATCCTTCTGTGGTCTTTGATGTGGTTGAAGGTTTAATAATTATAAGTATAGTTCTTTTTCGTTTAAAAGGTATATTAGATATGAAACTTTAGACTCACAAGGATAAGGTAGATAATGGACTATTCTGTTTAATTTTGTGAATACAAATAGACTGGATATTGTGACTGTAATTCCAGCTTGAGAGCTGTTCTGTATGTAATTTTGCTATATGGAAATTGAATCTTTCCTTTTTAATTAGACAGAAAAGAAGAAATGTGGTGGAAATGTTCTTTGTATGAGGTAAATAAAGGAACTGTTTTGGTCTATGCACAGCACCGTAGAAGTGGGTGGAGAATCAGAGGGAAGGCAGGTAGGAAAGGGTGGAGTTAGTTGGTCTCCATCTGTCCCCTGAAGAAGGAGCATGTAGGAATCTAGGTGAGCCACTGGTTGAGCCACATGGTGGGAAGATTAATGGAAATGGGTTGAATTAAGATGAAAGAGCTAGCTAGTAATGGGCATAAGACATAGGCCAAACAGTATAAAGTATATAAGCATCTGATTCATTTCTTTGGGGGACAAAAGCCGCAGCGGACCAGGTTCCAAACCTCAACCATGCATGCCAGGTTACAAACCTCCGGGCCCAAAAGGGCCTGGGAAAACCTTTCTACAACAGTAATCCTTGTTCTTTCTGTATTTTCTGTAGCTGTTCTTGTCTCCTGTACCTCTTCATGTGGTGTCTTAGGTATGCTCTATCCTATACCTTCCCCAAAGTCCCTCTTAAAGTCAGTTCCAAAGGTTTCTAAACCATATTATTGGGAGACAACCATATAAATGACCCTATTTACTGAACATCAGGTTTCTGTGTTTGTCGATTGTACAATTCCAACCACATATGTGACAAAAGCCAAAGGAATTTTATTTTATGTTCTAGTTTCAGAAATTTGCATAACCTTAGTTATATTAATTCTGGACCTATTATGATTCAGAAAATGATGGCAGTGAGTACATGTTACAACATGTGTATGGTAGGAAACATAGGGGCAGAAAAGAAGAACAGATATAATTTTAAAAGTAAAAGCAATCTATTCTAGTTATGCTTTGTTCTGGAAGTTTACAAATCCTTCAAGAGCATACCATTAGCATACGATCCAACAAATGAGCCCAGGAATAACTTTTCATAGTCCAACTATGACGTAAATATTTGATATTGGGTCATATTTAAGGAAAAAGGGTTGGACATTTTTGGGTAAAAATAGATATATTACAAAGTCTACATCATATACATTAGTAGCAGCCAATATGTTTATACTTAATGAATAATGTCAGGTGCACACCTGTTTTGAATTTCCAAATTACTGACTTGCTCTAACCTGTTTCTTTAAAAGGCATGAGAAGTAGATTTATACCAATAATGTTTCTCCATCTTTTGTGTCTGAAAAGACAAGTAGGAAAAACATGGCCTCTTAGTAATGAAAGCATTTTTGCCAAGTAGTAATAAATAGCATGGAGTTTGTACCATTGTCTCCTGTCCACATCAAAGAAGACAAACAATGAGTGAAGTTTTAGATGATCATACAATAACATTGCATTTTCAGAATAATCCCCCATGTTTAAATGATGCCTGGCTGTACTTGTGCACTGTTCTTACCAAGAACTTGTTTATATTGTGTCATCGAAGGGTTGGAGTTATATGCAAATGTTTTCATGTTTCCCTAACATTTCTGTGGAGGAGACAGCTGTAGTGGCATTGATTGTTAAATAGGATATTGTATTTTGTCTCATTAGTTTATCTGCAGAGCATAGAAGAAAATATGTGAATATGAAAGATGGAAGTAGTAGCAACTAATATTATCTGCATGTACTTTCTTTCCTTAATTTTATTTGGAGTGAAGTCATTATACGTCTAGTACATTTGGCATCTCATCTGGAGAGCAATGTTGTTCCTGAGGCCAACAAGCACCTCCTGTTACAGAGACTGAATAATTTCATTAGAATGTTTTATGTTCTTCTACATACACTTCTAAGAGTACTATTAGAGGTTCTGTCATAGTTTTAGTTTATTGCTTCTGAGATAATCAATAATAAATTATTCCATCTTAGCTCCTAACATGTGGTACTAATTCTAACTCCTGGTGCATTCTGGGTACTCAGGATATGTTTGTTGAAGGACTGTGAGTCTTACTTAGATTTTAAGACAACATCTAAAATTGTAGGGCTGATAATATTGCTTTACTGATATTGTAGTTATCTATGACCTAAAAACTCTGGGATTGGTGAGATGACTTAGTGGGTATAGACATTAGCCAACAACCTGCCGAGCTGGGTTTGATCCCAAGAACCTATATGGTAGAAGAAGAAAACCAGTTCCCACAAGGCATTCCCCAATGCCCAGGTGCTCAAAGTGGCATGTGTGCTGCTGAATAAATAAATATAATAAGAATTGAAAGCTCTTTTTAAAAACTAAATATTTCTAAAAATGGAAGACAGAATTGTTGATAATCTTAGCTTTCACTTCAGAAGATGACTGAAAGTATAATAAATGTGTAGCTGAGAGCTTTTGAAGGCTTATTATGGTAATGATTTGGTTTGACAGTTAACTAAGTTAAAACTCTAGTGTTTTTCTTTAATAAATATTTCTTAGACAAATTAGTGCTTTTTGAACCTTAAACAGGAAAATTAGCCTCAGTTATGTAGGCAAAGATAAACAGAAAAAAATAAATCTGTTACTTTGGTAAGTTTTAATCTACTTAAAGACAGAACATTATTAATAATTCATGTTGTTACAATCATAAAGTTGATGATAATAACATTTGCTTTGCTGATGCTTTTTTTGATTTCCCAGTGGATTAATTACACATTGTTATTATTAGGAGAGCAGAGAAGAGGTGCCTTCTTTGCTATTAGCTAATCTATGATTTGAATCCATATTTCTATGTCTCTGAAATGCCTGTGGGGTTGCAGTTTTCCTGTTCCTGTCTCTGCAATGCCTGTGGGGGTCATAGGATCCTATCTCCATGTCTCTGCAATGTCTGTGGTATTGTAGTTCACAAGTATCTATTTCTCTCTAGTGCCTACGAGGCTGTAGATAACAAGTCTCTATGTCTCTGCAATGCCTATGTGACTGTAGTTTTCATGTCTCTATGTCACTGCAATGTCTGTATAGCTGTAGTTGACAAATCACCATTTCTTTTAAATGCTTATGGTATTATAATAGCATAATACACAGTGGATTTGATTTGCATTAATTATATTTCTTTATGTTTCTAATATTCCTTAGCTCTGGACATTTCATTTCTTGTTCTTCAAAGGATTTTCCCCTCCTCACATAATCCATGCCCTTTCTGCAATCACATTCTGTATCTAGAAAAATCTTATTTCTCTTGTGCCATTACCCTAGTTTTAAAAGGCAACTTTTGATCTGCACAATTAAAGCTATGTCTTCTGCATAACCAGAAATGACTTTTATTCTTTTTGTAGCTAAAGTAGCTCTCAATTTGCCTTTAGCTATCTATATTTTTCACGCGACTAACAATAATGTAAGTTTCAGACTACAAGAAATATGGCTTACCCAGATTTTGTCCATTGGGAGACCTGGTACAACAGAACAACAACATTGTGTATTTGCATATTGTCAGACAATTTATGAGGCAACATTTCTAAGACTGAAAAAAAAATGACCCAGCAAGCAAAAGAACTTGATGCCAAACTCATGAGTTCAAACTCGTGAATTCATGTTGTATAAGGAGATAACCAGGTCTTAAAAATTGTCCTCTGACCTCCACACTTGCACTGGTACAGGAGAGCCCCCACACTCAAGTAGACCCTCACACTCCTGCAAAGTAAATAAATAAATTAAAAGTTTTTTTTTAATAAAGCAGAAGGGAGAGAAAATGTAGTGATCCAATAGATTTTCTTAAAATGCTGAGAAATTCAAACTACTTCACACATATTGTTAGTAAATTTCTAACCAAATAGACAAGTTCTGGAGGCTGGGCTGGTATAAGACCTGATATGTAAGCAGATAGAATTGAGTTTGGATCCTCCACTCTCCCGGCTTTCCTTACATCTTCAAGAAATGATGGCAAGATTTTGGCCTAGCTGTAATTCCAGCACCTGGAAGAGGAAAGGGAAAGTAAAATCAAGGAATCTTCACAGTACTTTGGCTTATGAGAAGAGCTGAAATGGTATGCTTTAGGATCAGCATGTGGCCCTACCATCAATATATAAAGTTAGAGATATCCTTCCTCAATCTTGGGCCTCTTCTTACAGGCACACACATGTGTATGCATAAACACACATGCACATGTATGCATGTATGCACACATGTACACTCACACATGTATAAATGAAGAAATAAAAATTTCTCATAGGAAATATGTATTTGCTTATACCTGACATTTGATAATATATGCATGATGATAGGTAATGCATTGTAATTTTTGTAAAATTATAAGATACAATGGCATAATTAGATTCATGCATACTGTGTAAAGATTGGGACAGGGTAGTGACATTATGAGGTTCTAGAATATTGAAGTTTTAGAAAATTAATACTTGTTATGTCATATATAATTATAAATAATGATCATTATAAATAATAAGTACTTATTTTGTGTTACAGCATGCTATATATATGTATATATAAATACTGATCAAATCACAATAAGTGAAAAAGTACCTGTGTAACCTTACAGTGATTTATAAAAATGGGACAGTTATTCCTTCATTGTAGGCACTACATTTTATTTCTTTTTCTCCCTATCCAACTTTTTCTCTTCCCCTTTTCTGTTTTAAAATGAGTGTCTCGCCCTATAGCTCTAGCTGATCTGAAATGTACTACATAGACAAGGCTGGCCTCAGACTTACTGAGACCCCTCTGCCTCTACCTGAGTGCTGAGACACAAAATCTGAACAACTAACAAATGTTTTACTTCTATGTAGTTGTATTTTGGGAGCTGTTATCAACTACCTTGCATCTTCTACTTCCCCACTGGGCTGTCAGTAACCAATGAAATTTCTTAGGATTGACTCTTTTAAAAAATATCAGCATAATTAAGAGCAATTGATTATGAAGTGTTTGTCTTTCTATATATAGATACTTCATTTAACACCTTGTGATCCAGATGAATGCATTTTTATCAGAAAATATTAAATAATTATTTCACAGAGGATAGATGGTATTTCCTTGGGCATACATACTAAATTGTCTTCTTCTGTTTATCATTTTGGTATCTAATTAGTTTCTCTACTTTAGCTAAGATTGGTATTAAAAAATAAATATAAAAAGCCCTGAGTCTTTTTGATATAATTTGTTCTGTCAAGCCTTCTGCATGTATACCCATAAAATTGATTACTGAATTATATGACAGTTCCAGTTTTAGATTTTTAGTTAGGTAACCCTATACTGTGCTCCATAAAGACTATCAATATTTTCCCAATAATATTAGGAATATATATTCCTACACATTCTCCCAGATAGTGGGCTGACAGCAACCATTCTGCCAGGAATGGACAATCATCTCATTGTGATTTTTAATTTGTAATTGATCTGTGAGTTTGATATTAGATGGAGTTGAACAGGTTTTTCATATGTGGCTTCGCAATTTGAGCTTCTTTTTTCTTCTCCTCCTTTTCTTCCTCATATTCCCCCTTTTTGAGATAGAGTCTCTCTCTATAGTCCTGACTGTTCTGGATTCCTATGTAGACTAGGCTGTGCTGGAGACCACAGAGGCCCTTATGCCTCTGTTGAGTTTCTTCTTTGAACATTTATACACATTTAGTGGGATTTGATAGCTTTATCACTGAGTATTTTATATATTCTAATGTTATATGTTACATATTCTGAATATTAATCCTTCATCAGGTGAAAAATCAGTTTAAAAATAATTTTTTCTCATTCTAGAGTTGGTTTCTGTATAGATAGTTGACTTTATGTCATTTACTTCTCTTTGTTTTCATTTCTTCTGCCCTTGGGACCTTATACAAAATTAACACCCATGGGTAATAAAGGTGATTCCATGTGGTCCTTTGACTGTACTATTCTTGATGTACAAACAAGTAAGGCCATGAGATGGCTTGCTTCTTGAACACATTAGCCAATCACAATGATGAAGCCCAGTCCTTGAAATAGTGGACAGTTGTCCTCCTTACTCCTGTCCTAGAGGGCCTAAAGCCTTGATATGAGATGTCTTTCTGTACTCTATGAATATGCTTTATTACCACTGATTAATAAAGAAGTTGTTTTGGCCTGTGGCAAGGCAGTTTGGGAGGCAGGCTATCAATCCAACAGAGACAAAAATGAAGAAGGGCAGATTCAGAGAGATGTCAGAAGACGTACAAGGAAGATGAGAAAGTTGCCCTGAGAAAAGGTACCAATCCATGTGATTAAGCATAAAAAAGAAATATAAGTTTGCTTAAAGTATATGAGTTAGCAAGGAATAAGCCTGAGCCATAGACCAGCTTGTAATTAAAATAATCTTTTACATGATTATTTAAGACTAAGCAGCTATGTGACTATTGTCCCAGCCCTCGGGGATAGGATAGGTCAGAAACTTTTGACTATAGAGAACAGTTGTGTGTGACCAAAAGCAACACCAGGATTTATGAATTTCTGCATGCTGCCTCTACACAAGAGGAAGAGCCTGTCTGGAGCTGAGACCCAGTTTCTAGAAGCTTCTCAAGTTCTGGGAGTTAGGCAGTATGCTGTTGCCTTGGTGATGAGGTACCAATGACAACAATGAGGGCTAAAGCTGTGATGGAACATGTGAGAGGGTCACATCTTTGCTGTAATTTTCTACCTGTCACCCTTGAGTGGGTTGGTGTGGGACAGGGTCTACTTTATGATTGTATTTCACCTTGTGTATATGGGTATTAACTGTAATTCAGCTATGTGCTCAAAATAGACATGCATTCCCTTCATGTTGGAGCTGTGGCATTCTCAGGGACCTATGGTCCCATCACTGCCCTTAATAATCTTGACTTTTGTATAATAAAGTATCTGTGCATATGCGTTCACATAAGTGCTTCTGCGAAAGAGCTCCATGTCATCCATGTTACTACTTGAAAATTTTAAGGAGTACTTTTAAACCTTGAAAAAAAATCATCTTGTGCTATACTATTCACACACACACACATAACCACACACACACACACACACACACACACACACACACATACACACACACACACACATATACCATTGCCTGTACAGATGTCCTAAATTTTCTTTTGAAAGTTTGAGTTTGCCATTTTAAATTTATGACTTTGAAAAATTTTTAGTTTATTTTTCTACAGAGCAAGAAAGAGGTCATTTTTCAGTCTTTTACATTTGACTATACACTAATTGTTTTCAAAGTATTCTTTCTTTCTGAAATTTCCCCCAACCAAATTCTCTCATCTTCCTTACAAGGACAGCTATATAAGAAAGAAAATGTTTATTCTAAGCAACAGAAGTGTGATTAGAACCTTAGTAAATATTGATGATGAATAACAAAAGGATACTCAAATTTTATAAATGACTCATTCAATGAACTATAGAGTACTGATATTAGTAGTTTTGACATTTATGAGAGCAGAACTCATCAAAATGCTGAAGGAAATGAGAAGGATGTCAACCAGTAGATAGTGAGTGGGGCTGGGATGGGAAAACACTGATGCGCAAAGACAATAGAGGCTCACTTTAGCTGTATATACACAGAACTAATTCCACTGAACTTACACACTTAGACATCTGGACATTTCACTCTGTTTTACCTGAAGGAAACCAATGGGTCAGTCAATAGACAGACAGACATTTGTGGCATAATGTTCTTTTTATTTTTATTTCCTGATTATCTTTATGTCCAGGCCAGTGTTACTGATGTGATACACACAGCAGTGATGGAAATAGCCTTTCTCCATGCTGCATACATTTAGGAACCATTTTACAATTTGACAACAGCAAGAGATACACTTCTGTAGTTTTGAGGTAGGAAGAGAGACATGTATAGTAAAATGCTAAAAGAGGAAAAGGAAGATGACAAGACAGAGGGAGAGACAGACAAACAGAGGAGGAAAAAAGAAAAAAGAAAGAAACTAAAAAGGAAAGTAAGTAAGGAAGAAAGAAAGAGAGAAAGAACAAGCTTACACTCCCACCAACAATGGAGGAGTGTTCCCCTTGCTCCACATCCGCTCCAGCATAGGCTGTCATCTGTGCCTTTTATCTTAGCCAATCTAACAGGTGTTAGGTGGTATCTCAAAGTTGTTTTGATTTGCATTTCTCTGATGGCTAAAGATGAAGAGCACTTTTTCAGGTGCCTTTCAGCCATTCGTAGTTCCTCTGCTGAGAATTCCCTTTTTAGATCTGAACCCCATTTTTTGATAGGGTTAT
>PVIH01010809.1:0-30000 GCA_004025045.1 Sigmodon hispidus
TTTTCTTTTTTTTTTTTTTTTTTTTTTTTTTTTTTTTTTTTTTTTTTTTTTTTTTTTTTTTTTGTAATAGAGTCCAGTTTTTTAAGCTGAGCATGCAGATTAAGCACGAGGACACTCTGTCACAATATGGCTTGGTTCTGACAGAGCAAAAAGCATCTTTTATGATGTCAAGAATACAGGTGAGGGGTGGGCACTTAGCCAGTAACCTGGGATGATGAGATAGAAGGCATATTCTCAGGTGACTAGGAAGCTGAGATGCATGCTCTTTAAGAGGATATCAAACTTCTCTGTCTGGGGTTCTACCACATGGAGAAAGGAAAGGCAACATTATTATGGTCCATCTTCATTTGTTATCATTACCTTGTCTTCTGGTACAGACTAACCTGATCCAAGTCCAGGGGTCCTTACTAAGTTCTGCAACAGGCTCTCTGGGACTTCTTTTGCAAATATGAAGTATTTCAGCATATTTTTGTTTGTTTTTTGAAATAAGGTTTCTCTGTGTAGCCCTAGATGTCCTGGTACTTTTGCTGGGTAGCGCAGTCTGGTCTTAAACTAAGAGAATCCACCTGTCTCTTCCATACAAATGCTGGAATTAAAGACATGTACCACCATAGCTTGGCTATATCTCAGTGGCTTTACTTGGGTGGGATAGACATAGAATAAAGCTGTTATTTATTATGTATCATGTATTTAATTAAGTTTCATATTAAAAACTATTTTTTTGAAGTTTAATTGTCTTGTACACATACACTGTGAACAAGTGGAATCATTTCAAATGTTTATTAAACAATGTGAACTGGGCAGGAGAACTGATTCAGTGGTTAAAAGCAATCACTGCTCTTGTAGAGAACCTGAGTTTAGTTCCCAGCACCCATGTTAGACAACTGCATGTAACTCTGTCTCCAGGTGATGTAATGCCTCTGACTTCCATGGGCACTGCACCCACACACACATATGTAAGCACACATTCTATTCTCATGCACACCTAAAGATAAAAAATATTTAAGAAGAATAAATGAAATGAATATAAAATATTCTGCAAAATGGTTTAGTGGTAAAAGCACTTGCCACCAACTGTGGGGAACCTGGGTTTCATGCCTGGAACCCATGTGGTGGAAGAAAAACCTGACTTCCTCAACTTGTCCCCTGATCACATTTATGCCATAGCATATGCATGTCTTACACTCACAAAATGTCAGTGAATAACTTTTAGAAATATAAAAAACATGTATTTACCAGATAAAATCTAGAGAACTGTGATCAAACAATATTGATCATGCATTTAGAGTAGCCAAGTTGTCAATAAGTAAGAGAGGTCTCTGGTTTAGACACAGATTCTCTTTGAAGATCACATCTCATTTGGCTCTGGTTAGAATGCATTATTCCTTCTGGCATTAGACACCCAGTACTTTGAGGCTCACTTATTAATTAAAATTGTCTTCAGGGCTGGAAAGAGAGCTCAGGTGGTATAAAACTTGTCTTGCAGATGTGATGGCAAAAGTGGACTTATAATCCTAGTGCAACAGAAGGGTTCCTGGAGCTCATTACAATCAAGCCAACCTACTTGGCAAGCACCAGTGAAAGACCTTGTCAAAAAAAAAAAAGAAAAAGAAAAAGAGAAAAAAAAAAACCAAGTAAACAAAAATAAAATAAGGGATGGTCAAGCTTAAGATAAATTGCTGGATTTTGCAGAGGACTTGAGCTCAGTTCCCAAGACTCAAGAAAGGTGGCTCATGACTATCTACAACTCCTGCTCTGTGAGATCTAACATTCTCTTCTAGTTTCCACATCAACAGACAAACTCTTTCTCTCTCTCTCTCTCTCTCTCTCTCTCTCTCTCTCTCTCTCTCTCTCGCTCTCTCACTCTCTCGCTCATAAATTTATCTCACTAGGCACTCCCTTAAAGCTTTAACCCTTGACTCTTTATTCTTGCCACTGCAAAAAATATGGGACAACACCTGCAACCCATTTCCTCAAATCACATAAACATGTTTGCAGTTTTTGACATTTTAATTGCTCTTCATTGATACTAATATCCTTGTACAGTAAATGTGACATTTCTTTTCGCATGTGTGTGTGTCTATGTGTACGGCTTTATGTGTGTGTGTGTGTTTTATGTATGCTTTTTACATTAGTTCTGGGGTCTCAAACTTGCAATTCATACCCTCATTCCTTCTCAGTAAGTATTCTGATCTACTAATACATTTCTTCTGCCCATAAGACAGTGTATCTTGGGAGAATAACACACATTGATTTTCCTTAGAACTTTTTTGTTTCTTACTTAAAAGCAGAGGTTTTGCAAACCATGTTAGTGTAGGATATTGAAATGTACCCCCTGTCATTGATTAAGTGGATTAATCCCAGGTGCCAACATCATTGAAATTTTGAGGTAAACTTATTTGATGTGGAATCAGACTTTGATCATTGTGTTATAATGAAGCCAGAGACGAGCAAGCCAGCCATGAATAAGCTTCAGGATTAATAAAGAGAGATACCAGGGGGAGAAGAGCTACTTGCAATAATTAGCTCCTTTCCCTGCATCCAGGTGTTGAACTTTGTTCTTTGAGTTTTCTCTCTGCAGGAGAGGAAAGCCTGCTATATGTAGAGACATAAAGAGGTCTTCTCCCACTGAGAGACACTGGTACCACTTAAAGATAAGAAGCTGTACTAATAAAGGTGGGTATTTCTGCTGTGAGTATGTTGGTATGTGGCTAAATATATCTTACATCTGCACAAGCCCTAGAGAATCTTCCAGCATGCCTCAGTCACAGTCTTTGTAGGACTTTGTCAAGAGACTTATGTCTTCACCTTGACATGAAGCTGAAAGTCTGGGTTGAAATTAATTTACAAAAAGGAAGCACTTTTAATTTTCTTTTCCTTCTTTATGATTTATTTATTTATTTTCATTTATAATTATGAATAAAGTCACATTTTCTGTGTTTATCCTTGTTCAAGCTCCTGTCCCCCTCCTATCTCCTCCAGTCACTCTCTCTTCTCCACATCTCCACATCTCCTCCCCAGCAAGGGCAGGAGGTCCCAAGGTCCCAATAAGTCTTAGTTCAGAATCTACTCCTGGCTGATCCAGTTTCCTCACTCCAATATCAAGATGGAGTCAGGTGTTCTTCTAGAGGAAGTGGGAGCCAAGGTGTCAGTCCAAGGTGTTTCAGATCCCAAGCTGTTTAGTGGTTGTGATTTGCAGCTTGGACATGCTTTGCTTTTTGCTTTTTTGTTTAGAGTCCACTAATGAGTGAATACATACTCTGCTTATCTTTCTGAGTTTGTGATACCTTGCTCAAGAGGATATTCTCCAAATCCATCCATTTGCCTGCAAATTTTAGGATACTCACTGCTGAGTAGTAATCCATTGTGTAGATGTACCACAGTTTGTTAATCCATTCTTCAGTTGAGGGACATCTAGGTTGTTTCCAGATTCTTGCTATGACAAATAATGCTGCTATGAACATAGTTGAGCTAATGGAGTGCAAGTGTGTGTCTTTATGGTATACACCCAGAAGTGGTATTGCTGGATCCTTGGGGATATTGAATGCCAGTTTTCTGAGAAACCGCCATATTGCATTCCAGAGTGGGAGAACAAGCTTACATTCCTACCAACAATGGAGGAGTGTTCCCCTTGCTCTGCATCCTCTCCAGCATAGGCTGTCATATGTGATTTTAAACTTAGCCATTCTGACAGGTGTAAGGTAGTATCTCAAAGTTTTTTAATTTGCATTCCTGTGATGGCTAAAGAAGTTGAACACTTTTTCAAGGGCCTTTCAGCCATTTGTAACTCTTCAACTGAAAATTTTCTTTTTAATTCTGACCCTCAAATTTAATTGGGTTATTTAGGGTTTTGGGCTCTAGTTTCTTGAGTTCTCTATATATTTTAGAGATCAATCCTCTGTCACTTGTAGGGTTGATAAAAATCTTTTCCTATTCTGATTCTGTAGGCTGTTGTTTTGTCTTACAGACTGTATCCTTAGAGAAGTATCCTTTACAGAAGCTTCTCAGTTTCATGAGGTTCCACTTATTGATTGTTGTTCTTAGTGTCTGTGCTACTAGTACTATATTTGGAAGTGGTCAGCTGTGCAAATGTGTTGGAGGGTGTTTCCTAAATTCTTTCCTATCAAGTTCAATGTAGCTGGGTTTATGTTGAGGTCTTTGATACACTTGGATTTGAGCTTTGTTCAGGGTGATAGGTTTGGATATATTTGTATTTTTCTACACAAGACCATCCAGTTATGCCAGCACCATTTGTTGAAGATAGTTTTTTTCATTGAATATTTTTGACATCTTTGTCAAAGATCAGGTGTTCACAGGTGTGTGAGTTAATATTGGGGTCTTAAATTCAATTTCATTGATCCAAAAGTCTGTTTTTATGCCAGTACCAGGCTGTTTTTAAGACTGTAAGTCCATAGTATAACTTAAAGTCAGGGGTGGTGATCCCTCCTGAGGTTCCTTTGTTGAGCAATATTGTTCTTCAATCCTGCCTTTTCTGTTATTCCAAATGAAATTGAGTATTGTTCTTTTAATGTCTGTAAAAAATTGTGTTGAGATTTTGATGGGAATTGCATTAAAAATGTATATTGCTTTGGATAGGATTGGCATTTTTATTGTGTTGACCTTACCTACCCAGGAACATGGGAGATCTTTTCATTTTCTGATATCCTCTTCAATTTCTTTCTTTATTGATTTAAAGTTTTTTGTCAAACAGATCTTTTACTTCTATGGTTATAGTTACACAGAGGTATTTAATGCTATTTGCAGCTATTATAAGAGGTGATGTTTCTCTTCTTTTTCAGCCCTTTTATCTTTAGTGTATAGGAGAGCTACTGATTTCATTGAGTTAATATTGTATCCTGCTACATTGCTGAAGGTGTTTATCAGCTGCATAATTTCCTTGGTAGAATTTTGTGGGTCATTTATATATATAATCATATCATCTGCAAATAGAGATAGTTTCACTTCTTTTCCAATTTGTATCCACTTAGTCTCCTTTTCTCTTATTGTTTTAGCTAAAACTTTGAGAGATATATTAAATAGATA
The DNA here is from genome assembly GCA_004025045.1 of Sigmodon hispidus. NCBI lineage: Eukaryota > Metazoa > Chordata > Mammalia > Rodentia > Cricetidae > Sigmodon > Sigmodon hispidus. The sequence continues at coordinate 5,044 of PVIH01010809.1, forward strand.
AGGGAGGAGAGGATATTCTTGTCTAGATCCTGATTTTAGTGAAATTACTTTGACTCTTCCTCCATTTATCTTAATGTTGGATGTCGGCTTCTTATAAATTGCCTTTTTATATTTAGGTATTTCCCTGTATTCCTGATCTTTCCAGGACTTTTATCATAAAGGAGTGTTGAATTTTGTCAAAGGCTTTTTTCAGCATCTAAGAAGATGATCTGTTTTTTTTTTTTTTTTTTTTTCCTTCAATATCTGGGATGAAGCACACTTGATTATGGTGAATGACTTTTTTTTATATGTTGTTGGATTCAATTTGCCAGAATTGTGTTGAGAATTTTTTATCAGTGTTCATGAGGGAAATTGGTCTGTAATTCTCTCTTTGTTGCATCTTTGAATGGCTTAGATATCAGAGTTACTGTTGGCCTCATAAAAAGAGTTTGACAATATTCCTTCAGTTTCTGCTGTATGGAACATTTTGAGGAGTATTGGTATTAGTTCTTTTTTGAATATCTGGTAGAATTCTGCACTAACATCATCTGAGCCTGGAAGATTTTTAATGACAGGTTCAAATTCTTTTTCGGTTATAGGTTTGTTTAGGTCTTTCTTAATCTGATCTTGATTTATTCTCAATAAGTGGTACCTGTCCAGAAAGCTGTTAGTTTCTTGTAGGTTTTCCATTTTTGTGGAATATAAATTTTTAAAGTATGACCTGATAATTCTTTGGATTTCCTGGGGGTCTCTTCTTATATCCTCCTTTTCATTTCTGATTTTGTTGATTTGGATACTCTCTCTCTACTTTTTGGTTAGTTTAGATAAGAACCTATCTATCTTGTTGACTTTCTCAAAGAACCAACTCTTTGATTCATTGATTCTCTGTATTGTTCTTTTTGTTCCAATTGTATTGATTTCAGCTCTATGTTTGATTATTTCCTGCTGTCTACTGCTTCTAGATATGTTTGCTTCTAATTGTTCTAGAGTTTTCAGCTGTACTGATACCTTTCTTGTGTGGGATTTCTCTAGTCTTTTTATGTAGGCATCTTGTGATATGAATTTTCCTCTTAAGACTGCTTTCATTGTATACCATAAGTTTGGGTATATTGTGGATTCATTTTTGTTATATTCTAGGAAGTCTTTGATTTCTTTCTTAATTTTTTCCTTTACTCAGATGTGGTTCAGTTGAGTGATGTTTAGTTTCCATGAGTTGGTAGGCTTTCTGTGATTTTTGATGTTGTTGAACTCTAACTTTAGACCATGGCGATCTGATATGGTACAAGGAATTATACACACTTTTTTTTTTGTATCTGTTGATATTTGCTTTATGACATAGTATGTGGTCAATTTCAGAGAAAGTTCTATGGGTTGCTGTGAAATATGTATATTCCTTTTTGTTTGGGTGGAAGGTCTAGTATATATCTATTTGTGCAATAACTTCTGCTAAATCTCTTATTTCTCTGTTGAGATTCTATGTGATTGTCCTATTCAAGTTTGAAAATAGGGTATTGAACTCTCCCACTCTGTGTCAGGTTTGATATGAGGTTTAAGCTTTAGTAGTGTTTCTTTTACTTATGTAGGTGCCCTTGTGTTAAGAGCATAGATATTCAGGGTTGAGAATTGGCCTTGGTGATTTTTCCTGAGATGAATAAGTAGTGTCCATCCTGGTCTCTTTTTATTGATTTTAGTTTAAAGTCTACTTTGTTAGAACTTAGAATAGCTACACCAACTTGTTTCCTAAGGCCATTTGATTGGAAAGTCTTTTCCCAACCCTTTAGTCTGAGTCTGTGTCTTTCTTTAATGTTGAGGTGTGTTTTTTGTATGCAGGAGAAGGATGGTTTCTGTTTTTTTATCCATGGTGCTAGAGTGTGTCTTTATATAGGCACATGGAGTTCATTGATATTAAGGAATATTAATGACCAGTGTTCAGTATATTCTGTTATTTTTGGTAGTAGATTTTATTTCCATTTTTTGGGAGGGTGTTTCTGTGGGCTTATAAACTGTTTGTGGTTACATGAGTGTTTCTTGTTTCCTTAGATTGTAATTTTCCCTTTAGGGCTTTTTGTAGAGCCGGATTTGTGGTTAGATATTGTTTAAATCTAGTTTTATTATGAAATATCTTGTTTACTCCATCTATGTTGATTGATAGTTTTGCTGGGTACAGTAGTCTAGGTTGGCATCCATGCACTTTTTGTGTCTGTATAATATCTGACCAGGACCTTCTTGCTTTCATTGTTTCCATTGAATAGTTGGGTGTTATTGAGATGAGTTTGCACTTAGAGTTGATTTGGTGGGGCTTTTATTAGCTCTTAGTTCTTTTTCTTTGTTATGTATGTTTAGTGGCTTTATGATATAGCAAATAGACTTTTTTGTGGATCTAATCTATTTGGTGTTCTGTTGGCTTTCTGTATCTTTATAGGCATTTCTTCCTTCTGTTGGGTAAGTTTTCTTCTATGATTTTTCTGTGCCTTTGAGCTGGTGTTCTTCTCCTTCTTCTACTCCTATTATTCTCAGGTTAGTTCTTTTCAGGATGTCCCAGATTTTTTGAATATTTTGTGTTATGACTTTTTTGGTTTTAGTGTTTTCTTTAACTGATGAATCTATTACCACTATTGAGTCTTCCATTCCAGAGATTCTCTCTTCCATCTCTTGGATTTTGTTGGTTATGCTTGATTCTGTGGTTCCAGGTCTTTTTTTCAGGTTTCTGTTTCCAGCTTTGTTTCAGTTTGTGCCTTCTTTATTGCTTCCATTTCAATTCTTAATTCTGGGGAAGTTTCTTTCACTTGTTTGTTTTGTTTTTCTTGGTTTTCTTTATTTTCTTTCAGGAATTTGTTCATCTCTTCTAATTTTTTGTTTGTATTTTATTCTATTTCTTTAAGGGAGTTTTTTATATCCTTTTTTAAAGCTTTCTGTTAGTTTCATAAAGCTGTTTTTAAGGTCATTTCCTTCTGTTTCTTCTTCATTGTTATGTTCAGGTCTTGAAGGTATAGAACCACTTGGTTCTTCTGGTGGTATCTTGTTCATCTTTATATTTTTGTACCCAGGCCCATAGACAATGTTCAGCTTAGGCAGAACACAGTCTGCTCAGACCATTACTCTGGGCTCAACAAAGAACAGAAAGTATTAAATCTAAAGACAGTGTAACCTAGAGCAACAGAAAATTAGGAACCAGGACAACAGTATGACAGATGTCATTATTCAGGCCCTGGGAACATGAGACACCTGAGTGTTATCTGTAAGGGTAGAGAGTAGAGAGGAAGGTGTAATATAAAGTTAGAGAGGCCTTCCTCCAGAGTCCAGGGGAAGACAGAAGAAGTTGAGAACTACTGACAAGACCTAGAGTCAGCTTCAGGTTGGGAGAGAGAGAGGAAGAGAGAGAAAGGATACCCAGAAATCTGGTAACATCTACTTCTGTGTTTGTCTGTCAGAGCATTTTTAGAAATGATCAGTGTTTGAACAAGTTGTGCATGTACCCACACCATCAAGCTAATTGAGAGTCCATCCACCTATTCAGGGACAATAAAGGGAACATTTTCTTTCTGTCTCTGTCTTTCTTTCTCTATCTCAGACTTCAATCTTCTCATTATTGTTTTATTGCTAGAGTATTTATTTCTTGAATTGTGCTTCCTTTTTAAAGCCTTTTTTAATTATTAGAGAAATTATTTTAGTTGATAGTGCTTACTGCAGAGATTCACAACTCACCAATGTGCCAAGGATTTGTGTGCTGAATGCTCAAATCATCCAGGGTTCAGGGAGCATCACAGAAGATGGAACAGAGACAATTAAAGAGCTGGAGAAATCTGCCGAGTGTTGTGAAATACAGTCCTCTATGTATGATGAGCACTGTGTGCCTCTGAATTCTCAGCAAATTGATTACTTATGAAAGACTGTGTAGTTTACACTCCATTGTGGAGGAAGGGTCTTGTGAAGACCTTCACCTTATTGATAATCTATAGGTTATTAATGTGTGCTTAACAAAGGGATAAAATCTTTATCTTTGTAGTAACAGAGAAGTTGCCCATGTACCTATAAATAACCCCTTATCTGTGCTCCCATAAGCAACCTCAATTAAACTCCTTGGTTCACACACAAAAATAAAATATATAAAAGTAGATGGAGACTAGCTGAGAAAGGAAGGTGATCAATAAGTAGGAGTGTGAGGGAGATCTGAGAGGTTGATGGAGGATGAATGTGATTAAAATACACCATGAAATCTATTATTATGTACAATTAATATGTATGTTATATTACTGACAAGCTAAGGAAGATGATTTTATTAAATATAAAATATATAACCATATGTACTCACTGATATAAGAGTGGCCTGACTATTAAGGTTACAAATAACCACTTTCTGATTAGACTTCTTCCCTCTGTCACAGGGATTAGTTCTTAGGTCTTCAGCTTTTGGGTTCTAGGAATATTTTTGTCACTGCTGACACCACCTACAAACAAATTTCAACCTTTCAATTCAGGCTAAGTTATGCTACAAACTTTCTTGGTTTTCCAGCTTGCAAATGTCATTTCACTAGAGTTCTTGGTCTCCCCAAATCATGGACACCAACTTTCATAATAAATACCCTCTTATTTGCCTGTCAGCATCCTGTTAATTCTGTCCCTAGAAAACTGTGAAACTTTGGCTGATGCAATTCAACTGCCCTGGCTTCACATCAACATTCTTAAGCCTTTATATCATCATCTTAGGTTTTTATGGTATTTAACATCTCAAGATTTAAGTATGAATAAAAATAATATATGAAAATAATATTCACTAAGCTTGGAAACCATTTTTTATTTGAATCAATGGTGCTTCTTGAAGTATTCAAAGGAGAAAATCAGGGATCCTGTGTCCAGCTTTCAGCCCTTACACATCATCACAGCAGTTCCTTGTAAGAGAAATTTCAGGCCTATCTTCAAATGCTAGACCACTGAAGTGCCTACTCATCCAGCTTCTCTCTGAGGCAGCATCCAGTAATGAGTTTTTAATACCTGCTATGTATGGATTTGGAAGCTTCAAGAACTCCCATCCTAAACAAGAAGGAAGGCATCACTGGATGAGCATCTGGAGGAGCAGCAGGAGGTAGGGTGGGCATTTCTAATCTGAGAAGAAACACTTTGGGGTTCCTGACACTGTGGCAGCCTAACTCAATATTAATTAGAATGTAATGATTTTTTAAGAGTATTCAAGAATTTCAGCTGCCTATACCCCTGACATGCTCATTCTATGGTCACATTTATCTCTAGAATTTTCATTTTAGTCTTTTCTTCCTGAAACACTCCCTCCAATTTTTTACATGACCTTTCACCCCATCATGTTAGCATCAGTCCTTAAATCAGGAACCTTATAGTTTTAAGACACTGAAGCAAATTTAAAGTTGAATCTTGATTGTAGGAGTTTCCATGTCATTGGGCCTTAGTCATTAGTCTATATCCTGCAGAAAATATATTTCTTTTTTTTGTGAAAGCCAGAGGATTTATTAATATTTAGCTCTTAATTTTTATTTTTAAAAGTATATATATTCCTCCTTCCTTAGTTTGATGATTTTAAGAAATGGTAGCAATATAAACGCCTGGATTTGGCCAGGAGTGGAGACTGATCCAAGCATTATTGGGTCAGTGGGACCATAGGACTGTCTGCTCCCTGCCTAGGGAGGGGATGGGGAGTTACAGAGAAGAAAAATGACCAGATGTGGTGGGAGGGGGAAGGGACCTTGAATAAGGATATACAGGGATGGAAAAAAAAATTCAGAGGGAAAGCTGAACACAAAGTAAATATATGTGTAGCAATCTTATTTGCATTAGCACCCTTGATAAGCCATGCTTATGATTTTTATCCTCTTTATTGTTATTGTTAACTTTTCCGCATTTTAAATTCATTTTACGGTTTTTTTTGATAAATACAAAATAAAGAAGAAAAAAGAAAAAAATGCTTAATGCTTTATTCATTAAACACAATTGTTTTGTAATTGATATATTTTCATATTTATTAATTCACTTAGCAACACTTGTGCGTGCAAAAGCTAAATCTCATCAGTTAAAGAGCCCTACAAATACAGAATATTAGTAACTTGAAAGATTGGCAGGAATGAGACAGAGGAGCCCAGAGGATATCTGAGTCAATCAATGTTTGATGTTTATCAAATTTTATATACTATAATAAGGTAAGAATTTTTGTGTTTGGTGGTGGTGCATGACTTTCAGCCTTCATGAGGCAGAGGCATTCTGTAAGGAAATGTATAAAGCCAAAGAATCCGACCCTAGCCATGAACCCAGAGCTAGTGAAAACAACCCACCCTGAATCTAGACATGAGCCAGTGAATTCATTATCGACAAACCCAGAACCAAAAACAAATGTGCCTTGGCTCCAAAACCAGCACCGAAGAAACAAACTTTGGCCCTGGAATCAGAGACAGTGAAAAAAATGTGTGCTGCCCTTGAAATTAGAGCCCCAAAGCCCAAAAGAGCCAGTGAAAGAAACACACTTTGGCCCTGAAACCAAAAAAAAAAAAAAAAAAAAAAAAAAAATCAGAGTTAAAAATAACGTGGGGCAAGATCTGAACAATGCCCACCGTGGAAGTCTCACTAGATAGCTCCACCCCACCCGAAGCCCTATATAAGTCCTGAGGCCACAACCCTTTCTCCACTGCCCTCTCCCAACCCAGGCTGAGGCAGCCAAACTCCCCTGGATCCTTCCCTCTCAATAAATCTCTTGAAAGAGGTTTGGGTGAAGATCTTCTACCTTCAACAGAGCAGCAGCCATGGATCCTGGACAGAGATCAGCTGAGGGAGCAAAGCTATTACACTGTCATTGCCCAGGGGACCTTCCTTGGCTAGGTTGAGTTGTTACATTCTCTGAACAGAGATCAGTGAGCATCACAGCAGAGAAGCAGAGAAGAGAAGCCTTCGGCTAGCCAGGGTAGCAACTTTGCCCAGGAGGCCCTTCCCAGCCAGAGCAGAGCTGTTAACATTGGGAAGCCTTTTCCTGAGGCAGGGCTGTAAGCTGCTGCCTAGGCTTACTGTGACCTGTGGTGTTCATTGGCTCCCAAGTGCCTGAATACCATTTCATTTGAGCTGCAGTGCTTAGTATGCCTGGGCTCCTGACTGCAAGGATCTCTTTCCATCTGGGCTGCACTGGGCTGCACAAATATCTACAGCTTCTGAATTCGAGACCAGCTTGGTCTGCATAGTGAGTTCTGTAACAACAAGGACAACACAGAAAAACCCTGTCTCACACACACACACAAAGAAAGAATATCTGACTATATTTGTCAATCAGATCCTGAGTTGGAGTCTTTACACGAGGGAGAGTGGGAGGCATGTTGCCTTTGTAGAATCTAGATGCTTGTGAGATACCCTTTGAAAGCACAGTGCTAAGATGCTGTGCTACAAAGCAGGTCTTCATCTTATACTGAAAATAATAATGGTCTTATTTTATATTTTCAGCTTCTAAATCTGGCATTAACAAAATCCTATTGTTTATAAGCTTCTCAGTCTACAGTATTCTGAAACAGCAGATTAAGCAAATAAGATGAGTGACTGCATAGGAAATGAGGATAGAGCTCAGCCACGAAAAAAAGTGAGAGCTCTGGGTTCACAAGCACTGGTGGAATACATGGTAGGAAACGTCCATAGCTTATCCAATAGTATGAGGGTGAGAATTTGCCTGGCATGTCAAAGACAAATACCAGAATAAATTTAGAGGAAGCTGAAGTAGGGTAGGCTGGGTGGTGGTGTCCCACTTGGAAGAGTTTTAAGATCCAGGTTCAGGAGTTTCAATTTTTATCTCAGGGTTTATAATGACCTATTGACAGACACTAGAGACAGAGAAAGTTATATCAAGGAGATTTTGCTTTGGTGAGAACATAAAAAATGCAAGGGGGTGTTGTCATTGACACATCAACTGAGGAAGCCATTTTAAGTTCCTTAGAATCAGTGTGGCAGGTTCTTGTACCAAAGTTTGAAGGAATTCTGAGAGCCTCTTTCCTTAAATATCTTCCTAGAAATAATTAGAATTTCTGTGGCACTTAGGTTTTTTTGGTTTCTTTTAAACAGAAGAAACACTGAGTGGGTTCTAAAGCTATCTGCCACCCTCATCTTTAGGTAAATTTACTTTCCAAACTCATGAAGGCTGTAGTTTGGTGGTATTTTGAGTTTCACCAATAAAAGGATCAGGCTAGGATTACTTGTAAGCTGAGTCATTGTGAGAAAGACTTTTTGGAATCTGATTAACAGGGGACATAGTATTTCACTCCCTGATACAGGAGATATATAACCTAGAAGCCTAGAAGCTTGGAAAGGGTCAAGACTTTGACCAGATTTAACCCACTTAGCATTGCTTCATTCTTCGTCCCACTGGTGTTAAATGGCTTAGTGAAAAGAATTTCATAACTACGAAGGATTTCATCATCATTCTCAGAAGGCATCTCACTGAAGCTCAAATCAGGAATTATAAACTGTCTAGCTCTGATTCCTGTTAGCGAGTTTCTACATTAAATGCTCTGTTCTTTATATACGAGCATTCTGTTGGTTCTTTTTCTTTGAAGAACCAAAACTGATGCAAAACAGATACCCAAAGTGGCTTATTCCTATATGAGAAAAATCTTGGGATGAACAGGAGTCAAGTTGATTAGAATTGGGCACTTGTTATGGATTTCCTCTGAAATTACACATCCCCACTCCCTTATGGAGTAAAGGAAGACTAATTAAGATTCAGGAAGTAAACAAAATTTACAAGGTTTAGAAAACTACTAAAACATATAGAAATCACAATGTCCTCAAGATTGTGTAAGCATTAACCATTGCAACAGAGAGGAGCTTAAATTTTTATCTCAGTAATCATGGCTTTATTTGCTTTCTTGTATATAAAAGTAATGCATGTGGTGCAGCCAATTAAATGACAATGTCCTTCTATCACAGCAGACATTTTCCTTATGGGCTTCAGAAGATTCTCACTTGGACATATTTATATACAAATTCCCCCAAATAGAGAAGAAATAGCAAATGTTTTCCAGGAGCTGGTCTTACATTCACCTATATGGGAAGTTGTACCACAGCACATTTCTTTTCCCTGTGGATAGTTTCTGGATTCATAAAGTCAACTAGTGTCTACTTATCTGAAGATGATACACAGTGTTACTTAAAGAGATGATCTGTTCGGTGACAGTAGCAATCAGTTCACTCAGTTGCTCACTTAATTAACACATGCATTCCATGAATATTTTTAAATAATTTGTGGTAGGAACTTAGAAAATTATTAATACCCATTTTTCTAAAAAAAATTACATTAACAAACTCATTTAGTTGTGCAACAATAATTTAGTGTTGTCTATTGTGAAAGATATAGTAGGACTGTTGGATATTCCAGCCATGTGATCTAGACATGATAAGGTGAGGAGAAAACCAGTGTGTAATGAATGGAGGGACCCAGGAAAATTGGGGAAGTGATGGTTGTTTCTAAATGAGGAACGTGGGGCAGGGTATGCAGGCACCTCAAGACACAGTAGGATTATCTATGATTTTGCACAAAGAAGGTTCTTGGTGCAGGAAGAACCAAGGGCAGTAGAAACAAAGAGCTGAGGATGGAAATAAGGGTGTGGTGAGGGAACTGGTGGATGCATACAGAGAATACAAGATGAAGAATAAAAAAAAAATTGATAGGAAAAGCTCATTGTAAAGAATCCATGGAAGTGCCCTGTTTGTCTCTTTATTTGGGTTTTGAAATAATGCCTCATATTGTAGTCCATGCTAGCCTGGGATTCACTAGGTAGACTAGACTGGCCACAAATAAACCCACAATACTATTTTTGCTGCAGCATCTCTAGGGCTGACTCTATCATCATGTGCTGCTTGCTGGGATGGCAATGGAGACCATGAGCACCAAGTTATGGTGGTTTTTCACAAGTGAAATGGTTTGGCCACATTTATGTTTCATGAAATTGATTCTGGAAGAAGACAGTGAAAGCCTTGAGCCTGGGAATCCTGTGGGGTGCTGAGAGTACAGAGCTAGCATATGCCTAACTTTTTAGGATTAAAAGTGGTAAAAGTTTTTCATCCATGGAACCTTTAGACTTTTATGGGTCTTCGGTCATTTAATGATTCACCAGTCTAACTCCAGTTTTAACTATAGTAAAATAAAGGCTTTTTAATTAAACAACAACAATGAAAAACTGGCCATAACCAAGTTCTCAGCACAAAAGATACTTAATCACTCCCGAGAGGTAAAGGGCAGGGAATAAGTGACAAAGACAGGAGATAGGGGACCAGGGAAAAGGGAAAAGAAGCAAGGGACAGGATATTTACCCCAAAGGGACAAAGGACTGCCTCTAAACAGAGAGAAGTCGGACCTAAAGCATGGGCATATGGCAGTAAATGAAAGGAAAATGGAAACCTCATGTTAGGATGAGTTGGTTTGTTTTGATTGGGCATGTTAATTAATGCAGCCAAAGGGACTGGACTTTAAAATTCTGATAGCTGGACATTGATAGTCAGTCTCAGGGGAAAGATGTGGCCAAATGAGGGAACAGAGCTTGGTGACTTGCTTTAAGATTATAACTTAACAGTTTAGCAAGGCAGAAGGAATTGAGGAAGGGCAGGTCTGCCAGAGCCTTGTCTGACATGCTTAGGCCATCTAGAGCCCTTTAAGGACCAAACCAGAGACTTCCCCGGGTAAGGCCTAGGCCATTGCTAGTTCAAGGACATTAAAGGCAAAAATGACAATATTGTAATTTAGGGAGCCCAGTTAACTCATATCCTGTTTAGGTGCAGGCAAAGCTTGATTTTTTTAACAGAAGTCTAGCAGATACCTCAGTCATCCAAATAAGCAACTATTTCATACAAAAATGAAACTTAGCAGTTAGCTTGCTAATCTTGGGACCCATTGCCTTGTAAAAATAGCTGAGGCAGTGAAAGATGCTACAACAGTTGCCAGTTTTAAGACTAGCCCAGAAAGAGACATTGGATATAATCAGGACTCTGGGAATGTATATTCTCAGCTTCACCTTTTCTAGGTCTCTGGCTCTAGCCAACAGCTTCAGTTCACATTCCTTTCTGATTCCTTTCTCTGTCTGTTAAATAAGGGAAGTACTGTTGTTTTCATTGGTGAGTTAGGCTGTTATGAAAGGCCTCATAGCATCTCACAGTGGGGGAACACGCTGAATAACACCTCTTTTACCCTCCTTGCTGCAAGCTTAAATGATGTCGTTCTTTTTCATCTCAGGTCATGTACAGTAAGCAATCTGGGCTCTCTCCAGGGAGGAGGAGTTGAAGTTTTGAAAGTGTAAACCCTCAACCTGCCCTTGTTGCCAGGTCTTCACTCCACCATCATGGATTCTGAACACATGGAACTGAAATGTCACATAAACTCCATCTTCTATAGGTTGCACTAGTCAAGGTGTGTTAAAGCAATAGAGAAGTAACCATCTAGGCTTATGTTCAGGTTTGGGTAATCTGCAAATGCACAAATAGACATGATCTTTTGTTGATGCCTGTGCCTTATCCATTTACCTTCTTATCTTATCCACAGAGTGGACTTGTATAGCATCAACAGTTCTACAAAGTCTATTTTTTTTTGTTGTTGTTGTTGTTCATTGCCTCATGGCAGCAGAAAGACAATCTGCTATTTCCACACATTGCTTCCTCAAGAACTTCATTTAGGCATTTTGCATGTTAATTGCCATATCTGATTTGCCTGGGCTGATTTATAAGGTGATGAGAATTTAAAGGCATTTCCTGAAAGGCATTTGTTTTCTCTGACATTGTTCTGTTGCTTGACTTTAGGGTTTAACTGCCCAAGGCAATGGCTATTCCTGTGCTTATTAATTAAACATGCTCAGGAATTCATTTTGAATAAATATTGTCAACTTTATGATAACATGTAGTGTGTATTTTTCTTGCAGGTTATTTTAGAGATTACCATCTTATTTAAGCAATTAAGATAATAAAGTCTATTAAAAATTAAGCTGTAAAGATTTCAGAGCCATCAATATGTAATGAAATAATTGCTTGCCAAAAGTACCCGTGGCTTGCTTTTGTTCCCTTTTTCTCCGCCTCAATCTATTCCATTCTTTCCTTTTTTCTGCCACTACTGACACTTGAACATAAGAACTCATGCATATTAGTTACTCTTCCCCACAGCTACACCTGGCAGCCACCTTCCCCCTCACTTAAACAGAAACATGTTTATTATGACCTTGAAATCATCCCTAAAAGCAAACCATAATATCCTTCATGTTCCAGCTACTTCTAAGTACTTTGACAAGAGCAAAGAAACAAATTTGATTAGTAATATTTTTATTGAAAGAGCTTCCAGTGGCTCCTGCAGTGTGGAATGTCCCTGCAGAAATGCGCATGGAGGGGCTTGTTGATCAAACTTCCCTGGGAGATTCCAAGTTCAAATGGCTTTATTTCAAACATGTATATTCTTATTATAACAATTTGTTCATTCTCATTTTATTTAGTGTGTTTGTGTGTGTGTTTGTAGGCATGTGTATTCATGCATGCGTTTGTATGCACATGCATGTGGAGACCAGAAGTCAACCTTGGGCATAATTCCTCAGGAGCCAGCTGTGTTTTCTATCTCAGGAACCTGGGGCTCACCTGGCTGATTCATGAGCCCCAAGGACCTGCTTGTTAGTGTCACCAGTATGGGGATCACAAGCACATACCACTGTGTTTAGCTTTCTGTTTGTTTGAACTCTGGTCCCTGTCCTTTCATGGCTCAAATATTTTGCACTTTACTCATAGAACTATGTCCCTGACCTGCTCTTAGGAAGCACTTTCCACCTCTCTGTACTGCTGGTTTATTTCCACTTTGAGACCTGGCCTCCCAGCCAGTGGGAATCCCCCCTCATTCATTTCCTCCTTTCCCTCTGTCTGCTACTGCACCCTCTTGTGCATTCGTATTTCTGAGCTTCTCCCAGTAGCTGGGATTTTGAGCTGCAGATCAACACCTCTGTGGTGCCCAGGCTTGTGGTTTCCTTTGGCACTTGAGGACTCAGCTCTGGCAGTGTCTGCTCTTTGTCTTCATTTCTTACTCAGAGATCACTATCACAAATGTGAAAAAAGCTCAAGGATGACGAAGTTGGAACAGAACTTTCAGTGACTCAGTGTCCCCTTACAGCTCTTGCCTCATTCCTGTGTTCCTCGTTAGGACCCTTTGTCAAGCCACTGTCTCTCTTTCTGCTTTTCTCTCTTAAGTCCTCTTTTAAAAAAATTATTTTACTTGACTTCTGTGCTATTATTTCCTAATTTGGACCAAATCTGCTCCTTTTTTTTTTTAAAAGAAAAACTACTTTTATTTATTTATTATTGTGTGTGTGTGTGTGTGTGTGTGTGTGTGTGTGTGTGTGTGTGTGATATGTGAACATGTGTTACTGGTATAGGGGGTCAGAGGACAAGTTTTAGGAGTAAGTTCTCTTTGCAACCTTATGAGGAGTTTGGGGGCTTCAGGCTTTGTGCACCAAGAGCCTTAGCTCCGAACTGCCATCCTCCTGGCCCACAGGGGCTGTTTTGGGCCTTTCTTTTCATCTGTGACCTCTCAAGAGAACTTGGCCTGGTGATCATTCCATTTCTCTTGTGACAGTAGCTCCTGAGCTTTCTTTATGCTGTACTGAACTTCCTTCACTCAACACATACTGCAGTTTGACTTATTCCCTGGTCTTTCTGCCAAATCCCTTTCCCCTGCCAATTTCTTGAACATCAGAGTACACTGGGAATGGCACAGTGATATCTCAGAGTCAATCGTGATTTCTGTCTTTTTCGCATTACCTTGTGAAAATCATTTCTAAATACAGAAAATTGGAGGTGATGTTTCTTGCATCTGTCTGTTTTTATGCATGTCTAAATAACACCATCTCTTGGTGTACATAGCATGATGTACACACCCCAAGAAACTCCTGCATTTTTTAACTCCCTTAAAACTGATTTTTCATACAGTAACCCTATAAATAAAAAGAAAAAAAAGACCCAAACAACAACTCAGTATTTTATGTCATTGCCCTATTCTGTCTATAGATTTCCCTTCAAATAGTACTTGTTCTCCTAAACATTGTCTCTCTGTCTTTTTTCACCTTTAATCATATATTTTTCAACCCTTATCCATTAGGTTTTCATTTTTATTGAAAATTTTAAAATGTTTTAAATTTGTGTGTGTGCGTGTATGTATGTGTTTGTTTGTTTGTGTGTGTGTGTGTGTGTGTGTGTGTGTGTGTGTGTACCTTTGTATGTATCTGTGGATGACAGAAGAGCATACTGGACTCTTTGTGGTTGGAGTTACAGGTGGTTCTGAGCCACCTAATGTGGGAGATGGGAATGGAAATGAGGCTCCATGCAAAAGCAGTATATACTCTTAGCCACTGAACCATCTCTCTAGCCCAAGCCTCATTAAGTTTCACTCAAAGATTTAAGATTCTGTGTCTTTATTAATCATTCAATAAAGCTATCTTTCCATTTTTATCTGTAACTTAAATTATGGTTTTGAGGTACTGATGAGGGTTGGTACTGAGTTTCACTCATGTAAAATTCATTTTTTTGGAAGCTACTCTACAGCTAAGGCCTTGAAGGACTGAATGATGCAGGAGACAGAGTGAGAAAAGGTCTGGGAATAATAGAGTAGAAATGCAATGTTGAAAGCTAATCTGAAGGGAATTCAACAAGATCCTTTTGATAAGAGAGAGACTTTAAAGATAAAATTCTCAGAAGACATGAAAGTGTTCTATAGTGAGAATTTCAGAAACCTATTATGAGAGGCTTTCTAACTTTTTGGGGTATGGAAAAGCAATATGAATGTTTCCTAAAATTCATTCTAATTTACTGCTTTAATATTTTGTGATCAATCACATAAGTCATTTAAAAAATTTTTTTTAATTGTTAAAAACATTTTACTTTATACTTTTTGCTCTAAATTTTTAATTTTTCTTAGGAGATATACCATGGGCAATTTTTCAGGTTAATATATGAAGATTCCATTCTTGGTTTTTACATCTGTGGAACATTTAATAAAGTGGTTCTTACACAATTTGCCTACAGTTTTCATATTCATATGGCATCCACCTAATTTCCAGTACTTCACTGTTTCTACATTTACAAACAGTGTTAAACTAAAAACATCCAGATACCTGCCTTATGTGACTAAGGGAGTTATTTTTGTTATATACTTGCCATTAAACTTGTTGTTTGAAAGTTTCTCACAGGTTACAGTGTTTTATGGTTCCTCTCATTCACCTCCCCCCCCATTTTCACTCCACCCCATCACCTTTCCCTCTTCTTTTCAAATTGGTTCTCACAGCTTTTTGTTTTGTTTTGTGTCCCACTAAGTTTAACAAGGACTGTCTATGTGCCCTGGGCTTGGGACTATACATTGGAGCCTAGAGGCTTTTTAGTGGATATAACTTAAGAATATAGCTTTGTATCATTAGCCTATGGTCCAACAGGGAGTTATGGAGCCCCATGAGTCCCCTCTGATCCCGAATCCACTGTTGATAGGCCCAGGCTTGTGAAGAATCAGTGCAGACAGCTGCAGCTGCTATGAGCTCATGAGAGAAAGAGCTGTGTCAAGGAAATAACATTTCACAACCTTTCTCTGTCTTCAGACTTTTACATTTTTTCCACCCCAATCTTGATGTTTCCCGAGGCTCAGAAGGGGTGGTGTAAATGTCCTAGTTAGAGGTGAGAACTCAAGCATCACTTATTTTCAGCACCCTAATCAGCCCAAAGTTTCTGCATTTTACTCTGTTCATTGCAAAGAGAAGCTTCACTGATTAAGGCTGAGAGTAGGATTGTCTATGGGTCTGAAAATAAATATTTAGAAAGTAGTTTGAAGCCATGGCAATTTAGACAACATCAGTAAGTTCCTTTCACTGGGATAATTTTCTCAAGGTTGTCTGCTGAGTCATTGGTTATCACCCTATCTCTAACATTTTTATTTTCCAGTATTGATTTGTGAAAGCTAGATCTGTTTTTTCTTTTTATATTATGAATAAAATCATATTTTTTTATCCATGTATCCCCTTGTTCAAACTCCTTTCCCCCTCCCCCCCCGTCACTTTCTCTTGTAAAAGCTAGATCTTTATAAGTTTGTATTTTCACAGTTATGTATAGGGCTTAGCATTCTTCGGCATACCAAACTGTATGGTGAGACAAGGTTAGAGCTGCTTTCCATGGATGATGCTATGTAACTCTCTTAAACTCCATATTCAGTACATGGTAAATTTGATATTAGAATTCTAGTAAGGAGAGAAACCCTAATCCTTAAGGTCAACATATGCTATATACTGCTTACTATAAATATAGTGAATAGTAAATATTTACTATTACAATATGTCATAATATTGTCAGACTATGTTAGGAAATTTGGATAAGTCTATAATATTAAAAAGAAATGAATGAAAGTTTCTTGAGCTGTGGCTGTAGCTCAGCTGGTAGGGTGCTTTCTGAGCATTCAGAAAGCCCTGGGTTTAACTCTAGCACCACATTAAATGGGTGTAGTAAAGCATACCGAATCCAAACACTCTAGAAGAGAAGGCCAGAGTGTCAAAAGTTCCAAGTCATGTTCTGCTATATAGAAAGTTTAGACCTGTTGTGTAATATTATTTTATAATGTGTTAGATTTGTTAATGCTATGGAACACTTATTTTAATGATTCCAAGATGTGTTGCATTCTTTTATGTTGTACTGTTTAACTCTGTGAAGTTGTGTTATTTTGTGTGTATAAAACACTTGATAGGTCCAATAAAGAGCTGACTGGCCAATAGCGAGGAAGGAGAGAGAAATAGGTGGGTCTGGCAGGCAGAATAAATAGGAGGAGAAATATGAGAAGAAAAAGATCTAGGAGCAAAAGAATGAGAAAGAGCTAGGCTAGAAGGATGCTGGGTGTTGACCACCAATTCAGCTATGGAAGAAGAGTAAAAGTAAGATATACAGAAGAAAAGCAAAAACCCCAGAGAAAAAATATAGATAGGATAATTTAACAAAAGCTGACAAGATATAAGCCAAGCTAAGGCCTGACATTCATAGAAAAGAATAAGCCTCCATGTACATTGGGAGCTGGGTTGTGGGCCCCTCACAGAGCAAAGGAGTCAAAACAATTAATACTACAAGCCAGATTAGCTTACGTGAAACCTTGTCTCAAATAAACAAGTGAACAATTGCACAGTTAAAATTCCTGTTGTCATAGATCTTCTTCTCTTCATTAGTTATGAGACAGATACGGGTAAAGATAGAGGAACTTTTATGGAGAGCAGAGCAAGTGGGGAGGAGTTGGAGGCATGAGCATTTGTGCATGTGGGGTGAGTGTGTGTGTGTGTGCCTGTGTATTGAGCTGTATTTGTGTAAACTATGTGTGCTAGTCACTTAATATAGTCAGAAGTTAGTCTCTCAGATGCCAGCTTTTGGGCAGAATTGAATAAAGCAAGGGGAGAGTTGTGGGAGCACCACCACAAATCTCCAGTTAGAACAATTGTGTTTCTGAGGTGCAGTGAAATGGACATAATGACTAGAAAAGAAGGAGAAGAGGTAGACTGAGAGGAAAAGCCTGAGAGACATAGAGATGCTCAGCCACAGGAAGAATTCTGCCTTCCACTCTGAATGGACCAGGAGCTGAGGCCAATATTGTGGACTGAACATTGATTTTCCCTTAAGACCCACAGATTTAGATCTTAACTCCTAAGATTATGACCTGACAAAATAGATTGTTTAAGAGGTGATTAGATCATGAGCATGAGGCCCTTATATATGGGATTAGTATCCCTATCAGAGATACTACATAATTCTCTAATCCTTATGCCAGCATGGGGGAATGCATAAAGAATTCAGTAATATTTACCAGCAAAAGAACATCTCTAGGAGTCAACCTTGGTAACACCATTCTTTTTTTAAATTTATATATTTATTATTTTCTGATTTTACATCATGCACCCCATCAAACTCAGTTATCAGACCTCTCAGATTCATACCCACTCTTATGATCTCTCTGTTTACAAAAACGCCCATTCATGTTGCTCATTTGCTTACTGGAGCATAATTAAACTTCCTGTGGCCAGACTATTAAAGAAAACAAGTCTTTCCTCACCCACGCCCTTGCCAGAGGCCATCAATGCAGAAGTGAGGCTCTGTGTCATTTAGCTTTGTTCTAGCCTTAAGCTCTTGGATACAATGACGTCTCTCTTTCTTTTTTAATTAACATCCACTAACGAGTGAGTATATCCCCTGCTTCTCTTTCTGGGATTGGGATACCTTGCTCAGAAGGATATTCTCCATATCTATCCATTTGTCTGCAAATTTTAGAGTATAATTTTTTTCTTACTGTTGAGTAGTACTCAATTGTGTGGATGTACCACAGTTTGTTAATCCATTTTTCAGTTGAGTGGCATCTAGGTTGTTTCCAAATTCTTGCTATTATGAATAATGCTACTATGAACATAGAGTTGAGCTCACGCTTTTGGGGTGTGACTGTGAGTCTTTAGGGTATATGCCTAAAAGTGATATTGCTGGATCCTTGGGAAGATTGATACCCAGTTTTCTGAGAAACTGCTATACTGCATTTCAGAGTGGCTGAGCAAGTTTACACTCCCACCAACAATGGAGGAGTGTCCCCTTGCTCAGTATCCTCTCCAGCATAGGCTGTCATCTGTGTTTTTAACATTAGCCATTCTGACAGTTGTAAGGAGGTATCTCAACGTTGTTTTGATTTGCATTTCTCTGATGGCTAAAGTTATTGAGCACTTTTTTTTTATTATGAACAAAGAAGTCACACTTTCTATCCTTGTATATCCTTATTCAAGGTCCTTTCCCCCTCCCACCACATCAGGTCATTCTCACTTCTCCACAACTCCCCATTCCCCCCCACACACTGCCCCAATATTTCTTAGTTCAGCCTCCACTCCTGGCAGATCCAGTTTTCTCCCCCTAACCTCAAGGCTGAGACAGGTGTTCCTCTAGGTGGAGTGGGATCCAAGGTGTCAGTTCAAGGTGTTTTTGATCCCAAGCTGTTCAGTGGTTGTTGTTTGCAGCTTGGGCATGCTTTGCTTTTTTCTTGTTTATTTGCTTGTTTCTGATGGCTAAAGATGTTGAGCACTTTTTAATGTTGAAACTCAGACCCGTATCCAGAGTGAAATCAGAGGTGAGCAGATTTCGGCTTCGGGGCTGCCCATCTGGAGAATCCCTCTCCAAGGTCGGGGTCACAGTAAAAATTCTGATCTCATACTCTTGTTAGCAGATAGGCCCTAGGCTTTAGCTGGGAGTGCCCCCCTCCAGAGACTACTAAAAGAAGGGGCCTCCCATAGGTGAGCCCCAACTCCAGGGTGAACTGCATCATCAGAGAAGGACTGAAGCCTTTGAAACTCAGACCCTTGTGCAGAGCAGAGTCAGAGATTATGCAGACCTCTTGCTCAGAGCAGACAAGAGGCACACAAGCCCTCTTGCTGCAACTGACTAGGAGCTGACTAATTGTGAACCACTGAATCTATGGGCAGACACCAGCGCAAAAATACATATAACAATATAAAGAACAACAAGGCAATACCAGAAGAAAGTGATGGTTCTACAATACTAAGACCTGAACAGAGCAATGTAGAGGAAATAGAAGGAAACAACCAGAAGAAACTGATGGTTCTACAATACTAAGACCTGAACAGACTAATGTTGTAGTATGTTTTTCCCGGCCTGTTTGGGTCCGGAGATTTATGACCTGGCGCACGTGTGGCGCCGGTTTGGAACTTGGTTCGCGCACCCGCGACTTTTGTCCCCCAAAAGAAATGAATCACACGCTTATATACTTTACACTGCTTGGCCCATATCTTAAGCACATTACTAGCTAGATCTTTCTTCTTCAATCAACTCATTTCTACGAATCTACCCACCACGTGGCTTGCAGCCCGTGGCTCACCTGAATTCCTACATGCTTCTTCTTCGGGGCGACTAGTAAACTCCACCCCTTCTTCCTACCTGGCTGCCTCTGATTCTCCACCCACTTCTACAGTGCCCTGCATGAGACCAAACATTTATTTATATCATACAAAAAACATTCCACCACAGACTAATGAAGAGGAAATATAAGGAAAAAACAGCAAAAACACATTTATGAAGATTATAGAAGTCTTAAAGAGGATATAAAAAAATTCCTTTAAAGAAATAGAAGAAAATACAAACAAAAAATTGGAAGAGATGAACAAATCCTTGAAAGAAAATAAAGAAAACCAAGAAAAGCAAAACCAAAAAATGAAAGAAACATTCCAGGAACCAAAAAATGTAATAGAAGCAATAAAAAAGGCACAAAATGAGGAAAAGGTGGAAATAGAAAATCTGAAGTAAAGGGCTGGAAATACAGATACAAACATAACCAACAGAATCCAAGAGATGGAAGAGAGAATTTCTGGAGTGGAAGACTCAGTAGCAGAAATAGATGCATCAGTCACAGAAAACACTAAAATCAAAAAAGCTATAACACAAAATGTTCAGGAAATTTGGGACACCATGAAAAGGCCTTTTAGCCATTTGTAATTCTGCTGAGAATTCCCTTTTTAGTTCTGAACCCCATTTTTTGATTGGGTTATCCATGGTTTTGGGCTCTAGTTTCTTGAGTTCTCTATATATTTTAGAGGTCAATCCTCTTGATAGACCCCAGGCTCAGGGTACTATCCTCAGGAAGGGGGCCCCAAGAACCCAGACTCCAGGCCAGTTGATGTAAAAAGCAAGAGGATTTATTTCATCTGTACAGGTGGGCTACCTCCCTGCCTCCAGAGCAAGAGAGTAACAGGGAGTAATAATCTCATATCTCTTTTAAAGGCTAAGACCATAAAATCACTATAGCAACTGGGACAATACATGATTGGTCACTTTAAAGGTCATACTTAGAGTCATAAGGTTGCTCACAAAAGTCATGGGGTTGCCTTAAGGTCAGCTGGTTAGGGGGGTTTTACAACCTGCTGTTGGTCACAGCTATTCTGCTTGGAACTTCTGGTATTTTTACCACAGGTTCAACCATCCTATCCTAATGGTCACCTGAGTTGATTATGGTCGTTTAGTTTGTTTTCTCATAGAGGGTGCTCTGCTGAGTATTTGAACTGAATGCTTGGGTGGGCCTTTGAACCCAAGGTCCTTCACTCTGTCACTTGTAGGGTTGGTAAAAAAATCTTTTCCCATTCTGTAGGCTGTCATTTTGTCTTATTGACTGTGTCCTTGGCTTTACAGAAGCTTCTCGGTTTCAGGAGGTCCCACTTATTGACTGTTGTTCTTAGTGTCTGTGCTACTGGGGTAATACTATTCTTTAGTCTCCATAACTGTGAGACATCAACATCAGTTGTTTAGAATGTACCCAGTTCACTGCGTTTTATTACAGCACTTTTACTGAGGTAAGGAAGTGACCTTTTATTTCTACTTTTGAAAATTGTCTGCTTTATAGGTACAGCACATATCTCTACTTAACTTTAATTTATAGAACTCTCTGAATGCAGAGTATTCAAATGTATAGTTATCCATTTCCTGCCATATGCTCTTATAGATTTTTAAAGGTTTATTTAATTTAATTGTGTGTGTGTGTGAGTGTGTGTGTGTGTGTGTTTGTATGTGTGTGTGTGAATGCAGGTGGCCAATAGAGGCCAGTTAGGGTACCAGATGCCCTAGAGGTAGAGTTATAAGTTATGAGACACAGGACTTGGTGCTGGCAACAGAACTCCAGTCCTCTGGAAGAGCATCAAATACTCAACTTCTAAGCCATCTTTCCAGTCCACAAATAAATAAATTTACGATGTCTTCTACTATGTTTTTCTATAAGTAAAAATATAAACAAATGTATGTCATTCATTTTTAACATTATTATATTTAGTGTTTCCCAGTTTTTATAATATGATTTTAAAGCTATTTATAACTTAATTTTGTTACATAAAGAATTCAGTTAAACTTAACTTTGATTATAAAGATTGGAAAGCTATGTCTTTTAAACCAAATTTGGTTTGCTCTCCAGGTTTTAAAATAAGGTTTTATTATAACCTATTTGCATGCATACCTTCTAATAAATGCAGTATTTATAAAAGTCTTTGGGGATTTCAAAATTGAAAATACTTGCTATCTAGCTAGTTATAGAAAAAGTTTAGCTGATGAGTAGAAAATTATTTCAATGTCATCATTAAATAATTTAATTTAAAATATACATTTACCATATGCTAATTACCACCTTCATGTTTTGCTTTGTGTCAAGATGATTTGTTTTCTCATGTATTTACATGTGCCGGTACCATCATTTAAATAGTGTGTGAACAATTAAAATTCTAATTGCAAATTACTTTTCATTATTTGTTAAGAAAATTCTGATTACTAATTATTCCACATACATTTTAGAAAAAGTGCATTGTGGCTTTGTGTGTATGTGTGAATCTATGTTTATGTGTGTGTGTGTATGCGTATGCATATGCATTATCTCAGTATGCATGTATGCACATGTGTATGTGTTTGTATGTATGTTTCTATGTGTATATGTGTATATGTATGTACATGTCTGGGTATGTGTATTATGAAACCTGACATGAGACTGTGAGAGGGAAGAGATCTGAAGAAGAGAGAAAGAAAAGGCTAAACAGAGGGTAATGAAATGCATATGACCTGAAAACAATGTGATCTTTTGGAATGGAAGGAAGCCAGAAAGAGGAACTAAGAAAGTCACAATTATATTTTATCAACTGGATAGAAACCTAGACATAGAGGACAGAGGAAATCTCAATTTAGGAACTGCCTTCATCAGACTAGTTTGTAGGATGTCTGTGGGTCATTTTCTTGATTGCTAATTTTCAGAGAAGGTCCAGCCCACTGTGGACAGTGCTAGTGTGGGCAGGTGGGCCTGACCTACATAGCAAAGGTATCTGAGCAAGGAAGGGGGAGCCAGTCAGTGAGCAACATCCCTTTAGCATTCCTCTGCAGTTCCTGCCTTCCAGCTACTGTCATGACTGTTGCATGACTTTCCTCAATGACAGACCCTAACCTCTAAGCCAGAATACACCCATTCCTCTCCAAGCTGTTATTGGTCAATGTTTTATCACAGCAACAGAGAAACACACTAGAGCAGGACGAGCAGTTTGGGATGGTGAACAGGAACAAGGCACAATAACACATATATGAAAATGCCACAATGAGGCCCACTACTTTTTATAACTTAAAAAGTAATAAAAAACAATTCACTTCCTGATTTTGGTTGTCATTTCTCCATTGTTATATCTCTTTGGGGTCAGGGAAGTGGACCAGGAAGGAACAGTGAAATTTGGAATCTGATACTAGATCCCATCCTCCCAAACTCTGCAACGAAGCCACATCTTCTAAAGCTTCCACAGCTCTAAACAGCAGCACCATTTGGAGAACAATTGTTAAAAACAGTGGCTTAGGGGTGGCATTGCACATTCAGGTCATGGCCATTAGATTTTTATTAAGGATTTCAGCTTTATTTTATTTAAATGCCAATTTAACATTTCTTTTGGGTATCTCTACTTCTGATTTTCTTATGATTACTCTATAAATTTAACAACAAAAAGCAGACTATTGTTTGTCCTTCCACGGTTTGTCTGTTAGTAATTTCAGATGAAGAGCCCAAGGGCACATGCCAGGGGAGGCAGGACTAGCATTTTGGAGTTCTGCAGAGATGGTCAGTGGTGTTATTTTTGGGGCCTATAGGATTCCAGCTTCTCAAAGCCTACTGATAATGTACCCCCATCTCAAAACCCTCAGCAAGACCAGTACAACTTTCTGATGCAAATATGAGGGCTTCTTTTATACAAGCCTGGTAAAGATTTCTTCTTGCACATTCCAAGAGAATGAGGAAGGAAACCCCAAGCCCTGATCATAAAGTGCTTATATAGGGAAAACCACAAGCAGGGAGTAATGTCTTGGCATTCTAGGGTTGGGTGAGGGGACACAGAGTGAGGCCTTCCTTTAAAATTATTGGATAGGCTATAGGTGCAAAATTATTAACAGTTACAGAATGTTGACAGAATTTATGACAAAATATGAGATATCTGCAGAGATATCTGGCTCTTGTTAAATTTTACTATTATGCCTCCTGATTGACTATATCTGGGATGTTTTCTTTGAATTCTGCTGTCACAGCACATTTTGGAGGCTTGATTCAGCTGCTGGTCACCATGAAGGCCTGTTCTCAGGATGGTGTTGGTTTTGCTCTTTCCATAGACTCCTACTGCATTACTGGTATTATGTTGACAGTGTCAACTCCAGGGGACTACCTATGAGTCAGTGTCCTCAAACTCTAACATCTTAACCCCAGGAGGTAGAACACTTTTTAAGACACCCATAGATGTGCAGTGTTCTAAGTCACTGTGTCCCAACAGAGTTGCATGTACTAATGTCTGATTCCCTAGAGGCAGCCAGAGGGCAGAGTTGGTCAACATAGAGGGCAGAAGAGGGGGATCTTACTTCTGACTTTTTTTATTATGTTGCTTTTGGTCATTTAAACAGAGAGTTTTCTACTGCTGATCACATTCTGATTGAACAATAGCTTCTGCTTCCAACTCTCCTCCATTCCTTTCCTAAACTCTCCCTTCCTGCCCCTTAGTCCTCCGCTCTCATCCTTCCTTCCCTTCCTCCCTCCTCTCTTTTCCAGCCCCCTCCTCCTCTCCCTTGCTTTCTTTTCTAACATTGTCTTAATTAATTGATTCGCTGTGAATTAAGATAGGCTACCACCTAGAAGCCATGTGACCTTGATCTTCACACTGAAACTTTCTTGGCTCAAGCAACCTCCTCTCTTTGTGTCTGGTTGTGAAAATTGGTGATAATATTTGTCAAGTGGTTTGCAGAGTTCTTAATAGGGTAGTTGATATTTTCAGCATTATTATTAAGTACTTCGTCATTGCCTTGGCAGCTTACTTTGGTTGGGGTATCTCTGTAATTGAGTAAATTAGTAATGACTTCAGAGATGCTCTTCAGCATTGCAAGGTAATGTGTTGATTTAGGGCTGGGGGGATTTCTTGACCACCAGCCCCAGTT
>PVIH01010809.1:32500-72876 GCA_004025045.1 Sigmodon hispidus
CCTAATAAACTTTGTCCTTCTTTGAAAAAGATATTGATTGCAAGAAAAAAAGTTATTGACAGAACTTGAGAGTCACTTCTTTGAGTGTGTGGCTGTTTGAAACTTTGTTGATTTGTTTTCTCATAACACCAAAGGCAGGTTAACTCAGATAAAATATATGTTTTTACTTAGGACAATAAAATAATATCTGTTATTTCTTAATTAATTATGCAGATAATTACAAAATCTTGGTATTTGCTTATGAGTACTCTCCCTAAATTCTAATTCTTTTCTTGGGTGGAAAGGAAATTTACTCATCTCTTAAAATGGGTTTGTTTGACAAGTGGCCAACATATATAATGATGAGTAGGTGGGTCTCTGTGATTTGATCATTTCTAGAGGATTTCTATACCTGTAAGGAGAAAAAAGGGAGAATGGCCCAGTTGATGGAATAAGTACAGAATCTTTCCTTTGGGTCAGAATCTCCCAGAATTTACAAAACTACCCACTACCCACACCCTGGTACTGATAACCAAGTTATCCACACAGTTTTTTCCCCGAGATGCCATTCACTTTGGGTTCACTGATTTGGAAACTGGGTGGCCATCAAACCTCAGTGACCTGTGTGTCTCTGCCTCCCCAGCAGTAGTGAATAAATTCAAATTCAAATGTGGGTTTGGAGGGGTTTTTTTGTTTTTTTTTTTTTTGCTTCCAGAGTATTTTTTATTATTATGATTGTTACTGTTACTCTTGGATGAGGCCCATATGTAATAAATCATATTTATACTATTTTTCATTTTTCCAATTTTTAACAATTAACATGTGTTTCTTTCATAATTGGGGAAATGTATACTTTACTTTAAAAAAAGAAAAGAAAATTAATGACTTTATATTGAATGCCTTTCCATTACATCAAATGCACTTCCATTAGCACACAAGACATTTGAGATAGCCTCGAACACAGAGGCTACTTGTTAGGGAACTTTAATAATAATGGTGTAATTGGGCAAATACTCTGAGGTTCACAATTATCTTGAAACACCCAACAATTTGCTATTGACTTTGTAGGGTTTTGAGTTTTTATGTTTACATTCTAATGTCTAAGGTGAGTGAGTGACATCCACAGTTAGGTTTTTGTCAGACTTTGGTAGAAAAAGATGTTATAAGCTTCTCAAGCATGGAGTATTTTGTGGTGAATACTGTAGAGCTTGGGAGGCAGAGATAGGAGGTTCTCTGTGAGTTTGAGGCCAGCCTGGTCTACAAAACAAGTTCCAGAACAGCCAGGAAAGTTAAACAGAAAACAAAATACAAATAACAACAACAACAAAAACAAAAACAAAAACAAAAAGCTGGAAGAGATGGCTCTATCTTTTGATATTCCAGATTAATTTTATTAAATATTTATCTCCACAGTATTCATATAGAAATCATTAGATAATATTAAATACAAATATTTATGTATTAAGATGATTATCAAAGTTACTCATAATAATAATTCAAATGCTTTTTGGAAAAAGCACCCCAAAATAATGAGGGATCTTTTGATATGAGAGTTAGCTCTTGACATGACATTGAGTAGAGGTAGCAAAATATATAAGATGCTCTGAACTGTGATACATGTACACCTACATACTCACAGATACAATTTACAGTACAAATATACAGACACTCTGATACACACACAACACATCATCTCAACCCATACATGCACACCCACACACTCACACATGTACTTACGCATAATACTTATATATGTACTCTCTCTCACACAGAGACATGCACATATTTATACTCACGTACTCATTTATACTCACATGTATACTTCCACACCTTCCCACATACCCATACACACAAAAAAAACTCACATGTGCACACACATATACACAAATTGAGAAAAGATAGAAAGACAATTAAAATACTAAAGTGAGATGCATTCCACAAATTTGACTTTCTCACTCTGTGTAAACCAAATCCTCAATTTTTTTACACAATCTTACTATTGTTTTATATTTGTTACGAAAGAATATATTTGTCTCCTGTTAAGACAGATCTTCCTTTTAAGAAAGTAGAAAAGCTATTACAAAAAAGTAGTACTTTTGTTTTGTTAGAAGTTAGTTATAATGAATCTAGTTTTGAAGATGGCTGCAGTTTGGATAGCAACTAATCTCATAGACTCATGCAGTAAAGACCATTCCTATCCTGTGATGTTCAGAGTTGTAGTCAGTCAGAGATGGCTGGAAATGAATGTACTGCTTTATTGTTTCTTCTAGTCTGAGTTGGGATAGTTCATGAAGGGAAGTAGAGAAAGGGACCTTTTGAGATCCCTTGAAAGCAAATGTGTCAAGTCAGGGCTCCCAGAAAGACAAACTGACAAAAAGCCAAATGCTGTACCTGTGAACCACTGGAAGCCTTTGAAGTCTGACAATAGCTGAATGAGATGTGCAGCTGCTTTCCCCTACAAGCATTGCTATATAGAAGAAGGAGACTCCATGGGATGGATCTATCTAGCTGCACCCTCCTCCCCAGTAGTCACCTGTCTTTGAGGATCATTTGGAGCAACAGGAGACTTCATGTTGAAATGCAGATTTGTGGATCCCCTGCTAAGGTGCAGAACATCTGGGAATTGTATGCTGGAATCAAGTGTGTTTTAATTCATGACATTTCAAAAAGCACCATGAGTAATAGGAAGAAGGGGTGGATGTGGAGAGAGAATGATACAAGATAGAAAGAAAGGGCTTGTCCTAGTGGTACACATTTAACCTCCCAGAGTATGGTTTTTATGTTTCATCCCTTGAACTAGAGTACTTCTGGGATTGGATGTCTGCTGGGACACATCTTATGTACTATTGGAGAATTTTCTGCTTGATGGTACAGATTGGGAACAGTTGTCTGTGGTCTTGATACTGAGAATTTGAGAGCCTATTTACCCAACTGAAAGCACTTTTGGCAGACAGATGAGTATGGTAAAGAAGTCACACTGATCATAGGGGATGACTGTGAGATATATTATAAAGAGTTAGAAAATGTAGCATTTTTCATCCATGCCACCATAACCAACACTGCGCCTCTGACAGAACAACTCACACAAGTTTTTAAGACTTCGGTGAACCTTGCTAATGTGTTTCCCCTTGTTTTCCTTTAGCTACTTACTGAATGTCAAGACCATTTTGTACTTGCTTGGAACAGAAAACAGTAAACCTCCAGAGATCTGCCCATTCTGCTTAAAAAGGTTTCATTACATAATGCTAAATTCTGTATGCATTAGAGATGCTTCCATGAATCATAACCATCATGTGACTAAGCCTTTATCTAATGAAACTTTCATTGAGTCATTACTATACTTGTAACTTCTCATCATGTTCCTATAAATAACCTAGTGAGGGTATTGGTCCTCCAAGAAGGAAGTACATAGAACCATTTGCTTGGTCTTTCAGTGTACTCTTCATTTATCAGAGTTAATTAATATAACAAAGTTATTTGGAAGTAAAGATAATGGCAGCATCATTTTGAAGGGCATCTTTTTTCACTGGCTTTTTGGTCTTCTGTTTCAGAGCTGCTTTGATGTGAGCAGCTACTCTTCCATATGCTCCACAGACAGCATGGAAATAAGCTGAAGCATCTAAAATTATAATACAAAATAAACCTCTTCTCTTTGAGTTGTTTGCTTTTTGTGTTTTGTCATAGTGCTAGAAAGATGATTAACACAGTTGCCTTAACTGGCTTTAATTTTAATCTTTATCTTATAATTGGACAAGAGAAAGTTTAAAATGGTTCAGAATGTTGCTTTCTGTCATATGTACAGCTTATACTTATGAGTAGAAAGAAAAAATGACATTTGTAAATAACCTACCTGGAAATATTGTCAGTTGCCTTGGCCATATTTGGTAGGCTGACTTCTGACTTCCTCATTTGCATGTACATGTGCACATACCCACAAGCATATATATATATATGTATATATACATATATATGTATATAACTCCACCACACACACAGGCAAACATATACACTGTACTACAATAAATATATTCCTACTTACTATACCTTGCCAACTATTGTTTTGCTAACATTTTCATTTTTTTCCTGAATTTTGATTAAAATTTTATTTTTATTTTTCTCTCAACAAAGATTTTATCCATATTACTACAACTGTACATTATGAAAGCCTTCTGGCCTATTTCCAGGAGTCTAGTGCACATGGCTCACTCTGAGTTCACATTGGTTTGGTTCCCAGTTTACGGTTCCTATAGAAGCGCAGGGCAAACCCAGTGTGTGTGGATGAAATCTAGTTGGCTCCCTGCCACCTTCTCCCTTTCTCCCTCATTCTTTTCTCTCTGTTTCATCCTCCTTTATTTTATTTTAAGTTCTCTGTCAGTAGTGCAGATTTAGGTAGAAGCAGATGAACAAAACAGGTTAGATGAACTGACCTTGAAACTATCTTGCCTTCAGCTTTGGGTATGAATGGCTGTTGATTTCTACACTAAGGAAAGCTGTGATGTATTGAACATTATACAGATATTATAACTCTCTGAAGCCCGAAGGGGGCTCTGTTAATTACGTTTCTTGGACAAATATTTTATGGAGTAAAATCAACACATTCAGAAGTATTGATTTGAAACCTTCCCAACATGCCAATGTTGATGCTTAAAGTTTGCTTTGCTATGTTATTTATTTATCTATTTTCTATGCTGAAGTGAGAACTCGGGATTAATTAGCCTGGACCACAGAGCTCAATCTGCTCAGTGCTGCCACAGGCCAAGGCAGGTTTCTTGACGGAGAGGGACAACATGTACTGTTTCCCATTGCCTTCCTATGTCTGTGGTTTGGATATGGTGGGAGTGATTGGACATTTGGTTATTAGGGTGCAGAACCAGATGATGGTATTTATGTAAAAATCATTTCAACCTTGAGACATTCCCTGGGAAGAAACCATAACTCTAGTAAAGATGAACCTTGCAAGACTCACTAGGATCCGTCCCCAGGGTTACAGCAGCGTCAATGCCTGCTGGAAGAGGAGAGTTTGCAGCAGAACGGTTTCTCTAACTGGCTGAACTGCCTGAGGGGTTCAGCTTTTGAGGGCTATCATCTGGGTAGGGTGAGCGTTTGTGATGTACCTGCTGTGGAGCCATCCCTAAGCCCCTGAGTAACCACTCACCCGCACTCCAGTAAGTAACATTAATAAACTCAATGATTCAGCAGACTTTGATGCATTTTCTACTTTGGTTTGTGGGTTCTCTTCTCAAAGTGATTAGATGCATGTCTTATTTTCCCAGGAAGCCTCTCATTCACCAGAGCATTTGTATTCAGAAGGGACTGTGGCAGTTCTTTGGAGAGGGCTACTATAAAATGAAAAGGTATGGCCTAGAACCACTTTTTTGAGGCATCGTTCTTTGAGGATATTTGTTGTTAATATCTTCCAAAAATTACTGCAGGCTATTTGTCAAGGTTCACTTTCTACCCATAATTGATCAATTTCTTCATTAGTTAAAGGTACAACAATTTCTTTTGGGTCTATTTCTATTAATTGATGAAGTCTTAATTCTTTTTTTAAAGATCCATTCAGAAATCTTTTCCACATATGTCTTTAATTTTTCACTTAGTTTATGTGGTAGAAATATCCATTTCAATATAATATTTTCCCATTACATTAAAATTCCAGTATGGGAATGCTTAGAGGGTAAAATAACTAGGATGCAATTAAGGTCTGGAGCCACATGATCCACATGTGCATCATGTAATTTCTTTTCTACCAAAGCCAATTTTCTCTCAGCTTCAGGTGACAATTCTCTTGAAATATTTAAGTCTTTTTCACCCTTTAAGATTTTGAACACATTATCTAATTCATCATTTTTTTATTCTAATCATTTTCATAAATTGGTAGTGTCTCCCAGTAAGCTTTGGAAGTCATTTAGTGTCTTCAATCTATCTCTCTTGATTTATACCTTTTGGGGGTCTAACTTTTTGTTGGCCTATTCTGTAACCTAAATAATTAATGGAATCTCCCATTTGTATTTTTTTCAGGGGCTATTGTAATTCCCAAGGAGGTAAAATTATTTTCACTTCCTCAAACATTTTTTTAAGGTATCATTATTTGAATCACCCAGTAAGATGTCATCCATATAATAGTAAATTATGGATTTTGAAATTTGTTACATATTTTTTCTATTGGCTTTTGTACAAAATACTGGCCTAGCATAGGGTTATTAAGCATTCCTTGAGAGAGGACCCTATACTGATACCTTTTTACAGCCTGAGAATTATTATAAATGAGCATTGTAAAGGCAAATGTGTTTTCCTTGATCTTTTAAAGGTGTTGTAAAAAACCAGTATTTTAAATCAATAACTATGATGGGCCATTCTTTTGGTAAAAGAGAAGGCAAAAGAATTCCAGACTGTAGAGAACCCACTGACTGGATCACCTTGTTTATTGCCCTTAAATCTTTCACCAGCCTCCACTTTCCAGATTTTAATGATAAATACTGGAGAGTTTCAAGGGCTTGCTGATTCTCCTATATGCTGAGCATTTAACTGCTCCTGCACCAGTTGCTCTAAGGCCTGAAATTTCTCTTTTGTCAACGGCCATTGATTAATCCATATAGGCTTATTTGTTATCCATTTTAAAGGTAGTTATGTAAGTGTCTTTGAAAGATCAACAGCTATTGTGCCTTGTTTCTGTACAGCCTGGATAGTTTGTGACTGTTTCTCATAATACTTTTTAATATTTCTCCCAGAAATATGTGTTAGTTTATGATTTATTTCTGTGTTTGGAGGAATGTTAATCTGTATGTTCCATTGTTGTAATACATCTTGTCCCCATAAATTTATAGCAATGTTAGCCACATATGGCTTTAATATTCCTCTCTGTCCTTCTGGTCCTATACACTTAAGCCATTTTTTACTTTGTTTTACTTGGAATAATGACCCAATTCATTAAACCTGGACATTTATCTCCTGAAGGGGCCAACTTGGATGCCATGATTCTGGTGAAATTATTGATACATATGCCCCTGTGTCCAATAAACCCTCAATAATGACATCATTTTATTTTGTACTTTTAATTTTGGCCTTTGTTTATTAATAAACATTTGCCAGAATATTCTTTTTATATTTTTGCTGAGTTTTTACTTTTTCTACAGATTTTCTATTATTTAGTGTAATATGTTTTTTAAAATAGATTTTAAATTCTTTAATTGTTCTGGGAAGGTGTTTCCTCCATGATAGCAGGATAAGATTGCACTGGATTGGATATAGGGGCTTTTGAAATCCCCCTTTGGCCATTTCCTAAAGGCAGAAGGTTACCTTGTCTGTCCCTTGTTGACTGACATTCACTTGTTCAATGTCTATCTTTTTCACACCTCCTGCATACTCTAGGAGGGAGGGGTGTTCTTTTGGGATTATTCCTAAAAAAGGCACCATTTCTGAGAACACTTTGATTACAATTTCTTTTTATGACCTTGCCTTCCACAATTATAGCATTTAACACTGGGCCTTCTTCTTATATCTCTAGAAATTATCTCTCCTACCCAATTATTATCACATTCATAAGAATCTACATTAAATGTTTTACAAATTCAATCCTCTAAGGGAGCTGACCTTGCTTTTAGCAGTCTTTTTATTTTTTACATTGTGTATTATCATGTAACAAACACCAGGGATTAGATTATTACTCAACTTGTCCTAATTCTGGTATGATCCTACTTACTCCTGTAGATACTCTCTGCAAAAAGGTTGTAAAGTCTCCTTTAGGCTTTGAATTATTTTTGTGAAGGATTCAGTTTTCTTTTCTATTTCTTCTATCTGATCCCAAGAATTTAGTGTTGCCATGTGGCATAAATCAAGAGTGTGTTCATCATATAAAGAGTGCCTTTCCATATAAGAATAATTTTCTTCCCCCAAAAGTTGGTCTTCTGAGACTTCTATGCCCTGGCTCTGCTTCTTTGTTCTGTTGTTTTAGCCGCATCATTCTACCATGTTTTCCACTGTAAAGGTGGCGCTGCTTCCAAAACAGCAGTAACCATATCTATCCAGTCCTTAGGAGTAATCTGGGTATAACACAACCATAAATATAACTTTTGTTTTACAAATGGTGCATGTATCCCATATGTCACAATTGTATCTTTAACTCTTTTTAGTTCTAGCATTTGTACTGAATTTCAATTAACTTTTATAATATCTTTATTCTTTTGTGAGTTTTAAAAAGTTACTGGGTATATTAGTATTGGCTGTCTGATAACTTTAGGCTGTTTTGTTTTTGTTTTTGTTTTTTTTTGTAGGCTTAGATGACATTACTGAGGTCTATTTTTTATATTCCTCTGTTTGGGTTTGAATATCTTTGTGTTTCCTCTTAAAAGACTTTTTTTCTTGGCAATCATATTAATTGACTTCTTCAATGATAAAGCAGAAGTCAAACAAAAAATATTCATAATAAACAGGATGATGCTAATTCCATCTACTTTGTCATTTCCTTTCCTATTTCAAATATCAAATTGTATAGATAAAGATCACAGTAAGGCCAAGCACTCTCCATTACCTTAAACAAATTCCTTTCCCCTTAAAAAAAAATTCTATTGTACTCACCAATCTAGTTGTCAGTGACGATTCAAATGGCTGTGAAGTGGAACAGCAGCTTAGGGAGAGTCCACAAAGAGAAAGAACTTTCAACCCACCAGGAGAAAGAAGCCTCTGTCCAAAAAACTTATCCAGATAAAAGTGAAAAGGAAACACATGTGGCCTGCTCTGCCTAAAGCTGGAGGCTAACTCAACAGCCTAACCAGTCTTTACTCCTCAGATCACATATTGTTCTAGCTGGTAAACAGCTTTTTTTTTTTTTTTTTTTTTTTTTTTTTTTTTTTTTTTTTTTTTTTTTTTTTTTTTTTTTTTTTTTTTTTTTTTTTTTTTTTTTTTTTTTAATTTGTGCCTCAACGTTGGGTGCCAAGTGTAGCACAAATTGGAATTGTAGAAAAAGAAGGCTCAGAACCAAATGTTGAGAAAAGGCTGAAATATCAGAAAGAGAAAACACCACAGTCAATTCTTGCAAATTCCTTAGCCTCGCTCCTGGTCACTTCTGCTTCTGCTGGATTCCTAAGAGACCTTAAATACCCTTCTTGTCAGATGTCTCCCATCCAGGTTAGGATTCAAAGGTGTGAACTACTTATTTCATAGCTAACCACCTTGAACTCACAGAAACAGAAGAAGTTCTGTCTTTGCAGTTATGGGATTAAGGGTGTAGGTCACCACTCCTGTCTTTCCCT
Source organism: Sigmodon hispidus (assembly GCA_004025045.1). Classification (NCBI taxonomy): domain Eukaryota; kingdom Metazoa; phylum Chordata; class Mammalia; order Rodentia; family Cricetidae; genus Sigmodon; species Sigmodon hispidus. The sequence continues at coordinate 41,731 of PVIH01010809.1, forward strand.
GTATTGGGATTAAAGGTGTGCACTATTGAATCCCAGATGTTTGTCCTTGTACTGGAAGATCAAGAAATTTCTGAGCTGTTTGCCTAGGTTTTGACTTTGTGTATAATCTCAAATATTTCAGGCTTTATTAAATATGTAACACATCACCACAGGTAACCAGTTTTGGGTAAACTTCTCACTGATGCAACAGTTTTTGAGTCATCCCTGCTCCTAAAAGTAACACCTCACCTGCACTCTTGTCAAAAACCCAATTGGTTTATCAACTGAATTTTTATGTAATCATTACTTTGGTCTTTCGTGGTTTCTCATCTCGGGTAGGTAGAGCTATCTTGCCTCTCCAGGCAAAGTGTCACAAAACACTGGTAGGCAACAATCACCATCTCTAAAAAGAGGTTAGATAAAATCATTAAAGGCATAATGTTACTATTTTATCTTGAATAAAACAATGTATAGAATTAGCCAGTCTGGGAGACACTTTACTTCTAATAAAGATAGCATTAAGAGAAACATCCCTAGCAATGGAGGTTCTTGGCTCCTGCGGCTCCCACAGTCCTTCTTCGCCCTTTGTTATCCACAGTATTCTCAGAGCTCCATCTATTGTTTAGCTGTGTGTCTCTGCATCTATTTACATCAGTTTCTAGTTGAACCCTCTCTGACATCAATTCGGCTAAGAATTGATGATCTATGAGTATAGCAGAATATCATTAGAAATCATTTCATTGACTTCATGGCTAATTCTATTGTGGTTCTATCCAAGGTCTCCTAGCTGGTCAGCCTCTGGGTCCTGGCCCTTCAAGAAGTGTCAGGAGAGTTCTCCCTCCCATGTCATGGCTCTAAAGTTGGACCAGTCTTTGGTTGACCACTCCTGTAATTTCTGTACCACTTTTTCCACAGTGTATCTTGTAAACAAGGAAAATTGTGGATCAGAGTTTATGTGGCTTGGTTGGGATCCCAGTCTCTCTGTTGTACCAGAGTCTCAAGGAACCTCAGAGAAAACTGTCAGAACCACACTGACACCTGAACAAACGTAGGCAAGGTTTCATTGTTCAGCTTTATAGCTAAAGCCCCAATCATAAAAGCTGGTCAGAGAGCTCAGAGAGGGTTTTTTTTTTTTTTTTTTTTTTTTTTTTTTTTTTTTTTTTTTTTTTTTTTTTTTTTTTTTTTTTTTTTTTTTTTTTTTTTTTTTTTTTTTTTTTTTTTTTTTTTTTTTTTTTTTTTTTTTTTTTTTTTTTTTTTTTTTTTTTTTTTTTTTTTTTTTTTTTTTATCATCAAGCAAGCCCCTTTAAAGCAAAGACTAAAAAGGCTATAGGAATGCTGTTATCAGGCTGGGAAGTGAAAGCTCAAAAATGTCTTTTTACTAGGCAGGCAGCAGGCTGGCAGCTGCTTTCTGATTAATTGTTTTAGGGTGAGGCTGGGCTGGAATAGCCTTAGAGTTTCAGGAACTTGGGCTCCTGGCCCCTTGATTCCCCAGGACTTTGTGCCCTACAGGCTTAGCTTTGGATGCTTAGAAACTTCTCAACTCCAAAAATAACTCTAGGCCTCAAAGTGGAGGGACTTTAATTTCTTCATCTCTACTTGAAGTCTTACCTGTTTATAGAAGATGCCCTGTTCAGGCTCCGTATCTCCCATTGATAGGAGTCTTATATAGGGTTACTCTGGGAGGTACTATTGTACTAAGATTATAAGTTGAGCTCTGGGAATCCTGTAGAAGAGAGGGGGAAGGAGTCAGGGGTCAAGGATATCACAAGAAATCCCATACAATCAACTAATCTGGGCTCACAGGAGCTCCCAGTGACTGAACTGGCAACCAGGGAGGGAGCACACATGGCTGATGTTATCTGCATATATTTTACAGTTGTTTAGCTTGGTCTTCTTGTGGGACTCCTAACAGTGTGAACAAGGGCTGTCTCTGACTTTGTTGCCTGTTTTTGAGACCCTTTTTTTCATATTAGGTTGCCTTATCCAGTCTTAGTACATGGGGAAATGTCTAATCTTACCTGCAACTTGATATGCTTTATTAGGTTGATATTTCTGGAGGGCCTCTCCTTTTCTGAAGAGAAACAGAAGTGGATGAGGAGAGGAGGAAAGAAGGGAGGGGAAATTGTGGTTGGTATTATAATAATGATATATTTGTGGTGCATGCTGTTAGTCCCAGCACTTGAAAGGCAGAGGCAGGAGAATCTCTGTGAGTTCAAGGCCAGGCTGGTCTTCAAAGTAAGTTCCAGGACAGCCAGGACTGTTACATAGAAAACTCTTTCTTGAAAAAACAAAGAAAACAAACAAAGGCTGGAAGTGGTGGCACTGTCCCCGGTATTCCAGGCTAATTTTATTAAATACAAAATATATCACCACATGTTTTTCTACTGATTTTCTATAGCTTATCCTAGTGTTGTTCTTCAGGATTTTTCTTAGCTCAAAGAGAAGATAGGTGACCCTTACCTTATCTCACACAACCCCAGAAACCCCATGTACATACAGCATCTTAAACATTAAAGAATGTTCTTAGCGTTCTTACTATCCGGGGAGCCTATTAAAGCTTGCAAGCCTGGTTTATGGCACAAGTTGTAATGACAACTATTTTTATGAATGAAGCAAATATAAGTTCAAGAAATGTCTGGGTTACAAGAATAATGCAGGTTGGGCAACTTAATGAGATCCTATCTCAAAATCAAAACAAAGCAGCATTTAAAAAGAGGGCCGGTGATGTAGCTCAGGGACAGCAATTTGGCTAGCATGAGCAAGGCCCTAGATCCAGTCCTTAGCATCACACACAAGAAGCAGATTTAGGCTCCTCATCATCGGAGATTAAGATTAAGTAGCAGTGGATGGCTGTAGCCACAGCCTCCAGTTATTTAATAGTCAGGAACTGTGACCTTCATGTAGTATATTGAATTCTATTCATTTTGGAGGAAGAAGGTAAACACTAGCTTGTCAGGGCAGGAACTTCAGCTGGGTTGCTTATATAAATATTAGTAATATGTACAATTACTGAATAAGACAAAGATAACTGATTTTTTGTGATAGTTCTTTTTTGTTTGTTTTTGTTTTGTTTTATTTTTAGACATACTTTCTCTGTGTAGCCTTGGCTGTCCTGGTATTGACTCTGTAGACCAGGCTGGTCTCCAATCCACAGAAATCCTCCTGCCTCTGCCTCCCAAGTGCTGAGATTAAAAGCTTGCACCACCATTGCCTGACTATCTGATAGTTTTTAATAATTTACTTCATTTCTCCAGACGTGTAAGTAGCCATAATATGAGTAGGAGGACCTAGTCACTCTGTGTAACTCACTAGGAAAAATGTAGTATCAATAGTAAGTCTGGTATGGCAGCATGAGTGTGAGGCAGCTATTCACATTATGAAGTCAGAAAGTGGAAAGATGGATGCTGGTGCTCAGATCATCTTGTCTGTTTTATTTATGATCCTAGGCAATAGGGTGATACTTCCCATACTCAGCGTGGGTCTTGCCAGCTCAACTACACCTCTTTGAAAGCATCCTCACTGATACTCACAGAGATTTGTCTCTCAGGTGAGAGTGAGCCCTTTAAAGTTGACAATTAAATTAACTATCTTGTATTTCTGTAGAGATACATCTCAGCTAACTCTTGTTGGCTTCACCAAGAATGACCTTGTCGGTGGTGGTCTATTTCCATCCATGATGGATGTTATCATTTGAGTGGTAGATACTGTAGATATACAGTGTGAAGGCAGCTTAGGTAGCATTTTTAACTAACAATGAGACATGCTGCCTGCCATTGTACTTTGGTGCTTAGACAGTACGTGAAGGAAAACTTACCTGCTCCTTGGGTGAGGGCAGAATTTCTGTTTCTGTACAACTCATGTCAGCTCTGCTGTGATGCACACTAAGTGTCTCTCTCCACTGCTCAAGCTTTGTCTCTGTTCTATGCCTATAGGGCCAAGGACATTTAAGAGCTTCATATTTTGTGCTCCTGTGCCCCAAAGTGGCTAATTGGTTATAATATAATTGTTGATGATGCTTTGTCGTTATTAATCCCATTAATCTATGTGGAAACATTATTGTGGATTCTTTTTCTTTTCTCTGAGGGAAATTTGGATTGGGTAAGATTTTTTTCTTCTTCTATTGAAGTGAATTATAATGTTAATGGTTTGCATTACAGTTTTCCTATCTACATTGTGAGAAGCTTTTTTTTATGAGGATCCAAATAGCTAAATTCTCTTTTGATGAAAGAAAGGGTCCCTGCTTTATAAATCTGGGTTATTTAAAATATCATTGTTTGTAAGACCTGCTTTGAAATAGTTTTAATATATCACACCTATTCATCCATCTGCAAACCTTTGTTCACGAGATTTTGTGAGCTTACACAGAAAAACGATAAAACAATAGTGTATGTAATTCAAAATGCTATACATTCAAATTTTAATAACCCTTTAAATATTATATGTACTACAAAAATGTACTATATAAATAATCTATAATAGTGCTTATGATTCTAATACAAGTACAAAAGTGATGGTTGTGTTTATCCTTGGCTTCTGGGAATCTCTTCATTGTGTAGGGAGCTGTCATACTTTGATTTATGCTGCCTTGATAAACCACATTGACCAGAAAATTCTTAAATGAGGAAATATTTATTTGGCTTATTATTCTGGGTCACAGCCTGTCAGTGAGGGCAGTCAGAGCAGAAACCGTGTAAGGACACTCTTGCTGGTTTGTTTGCACATGCTCAGCTAGTCTCCCTAAGTATTCAAGGACTATCAAGCCAAGAATGGCTGCTGCTACTCACAGTGGGCTGAATCAATTAATAATCAAGACAGTCTCCACATACATGCCCTCAGGCTAATCTGATCTGGGTAATCTATTGTCTGAGTCTCTCTTCTCAGATGTTTCTAGACTGTGTCAAGATGACAGGGAAAGGTAATTAGGATAGAGGCCACAGTTGACATTGCTTAATTGTTCTATCTTCCTCCTTGTAGTGGATATTTCAATATTTTAGGAGCATTATTAAAGAATTTTTACTCAGAATTTTTTCTCTGAAAATATTGAACCTTGTTCAAGGGAGAAAACTAAATAGAAAATGAATTTCTGGTACCAGGGAAGGGAAATCCCTAGATCCACTCCATTGCCATGGACAATTATGTATTCAGATATATCCTTCACATAAGAGGGTGAAACTGTGAAACGAGGAGCTCCCAATTGCCCTGATAGGTGGAAACGTTCTACCCACACTTTGTTCTAACATCCAGTCTGAGTCACTTTACTGCCCCTATTCAATTTGTAGTCAAAACAAGGGCTGATTAATTTTATTAATCAAATTTTATTTTATACATTGTGTATGTGTAAGAGAGAGAGTATGTGCGTGTGTGTGTGTGTGTGTGCACAAAACTTTTCAGGTGTCTTCCTCTGTAGCTCTCCACATATTTTTTGAGGCAGAGTCTCTCACTGTACTTGCAGCTTACTGAGTTGGTTATACTGGATGGCTAGGAAGCTTCAGGGATTCTCCTATCTCCCCTTCTTCCACATTGGGGTTACAGATGTGAATCATGGAGCCTGAATTTTTACATAGGATTTGAACTCAGGACTTATGCTTTTATAGCCAACACTTTCCAACTAAGATGTCTCCCCTAACCCAAACTGATACAAGGATATTTGAATAGTTATAGTTACAATGCCTTGAGCTCTGAGATATGAATTTCCAAGAGTCATGTAAGCCTCTCTCTCTCTCTCTCTCTCTCTCTCTCTCTCTCTCTCTCTCTCACACACACACACACACACACACACACACACATACACCTTCAGTTTAAAATCTGTAACCTATGTAGAGAAACACCATCATTTAGACATTTTTAGTATTTTTGAAAATTTGGCAAATAGGGAATATTGAAGAATTTAGCACTCTCCTGCCACCCTTGACCCCCAGCAACCCCACCATCCACACCAACCCTCAATATGGTTTTGAGTATCTACAGATTCAAATTAATTCATTAGGATTATGCTCAGGGTATATGTAGTCTATCTGTCATTTTTTGTACCACTTAGGATGCTGATTAACATTTATGGAAATATTAACAGAGACTTCAATAAATTGCTAATAAACTGCCACCATGAGACTAAAAATGTATATGAATCCAGACACATTCAAGCCTTGGCAGCAACTAAGCTACACTAACTGAAACCTGGAAGGGAAATTAGCCTTTTGTCACTTGACATTTTGAGATCCACTGACCTTTATCTCACTTGCAATAGTATTATGGATTTATTTCATGTGCTTTCTTGTTCCATTTCCAGCTGAGTTCTCTTTTTGATTTCCTGAGGACAGGGCATGCCTGCCTCTGGGCATGCCACTTGAACTTCTTGGTTTTAAGCATAGCACAAACATTTGTTTAGAAATGTAGGACAGTGTGTAGCAGGTACCTGCCCTCCTATAGGGTTCTTTCAGGGTGACAACTGAGATATAAGATTTTTTAAGGGGAAAGGAAAGAGTGGAATCGGACATCTACAGGGAGGAAGGACCACAGGGAGTCAGAAAGAGAGACTTGTTTTAGGGTGATGACCAAAAAGTAACAATGAAGCTGCTGAGGGCCTGCCATATCAAAAATGGTAAAGCAGAGCTCCTGTCTACAAAGGGCATCACACTATTCCTGACTCCACCAACTCCATGTCCCATTGAAACTATAGCTATGGTCTAATCTTCAACCAGTGATATCTGTTCTCTCTCTCTTTCTTTCTTTCTCTCTCTCTCTCTCTCTCTCTATATATATATATATATATATATATATATATATATATATATATATATATCTGGTCATGTATGTAGGAGTGAATATATTTAGGCAGATGTATATAAATATAAGTGGAACTGCATGAGGAAGACAAAGGATACTTTGCTGTTGTTCCTCAGGCACCACCTCACTTCCCTTTGAAACTGAGTTGTTCACTGACCTGGACTGACAGGTTTAATTGACTATCCAGCTTCAGGGTCCAAGGCATCTCTGTCTCCCCAGCACTTCAATTACAAAATGCATCACTATACCTGACTCTGTAGACTATTTTCCTTTAAAAATTAGGTTCTCCTTTATGTTTCTTTCTTTTTTTCCTTTATGTTTCTAAGACTGGGAATTGAATTCAGGACCTGGTAAATGCTAGGCAAGTTTTATGCCACTAAGATCCAGACTTGTTCCTATGTCTAGCTCTTGCCCATGACTTCCCAGGATGGAACTCATGTTTGCCTGGCAAGTAGTTTTCTAGTTTCTTAACCTCATTACATTTTTTGATAAGATTTTCTCATTTTTAATCCTAACTAACAGATTACATCTCTTCATCCCCGCAAGGATCCCCAGCTCTGGGGATGGGTACAGAATACTCATTTGGACTCCAGATAGCAAATCCTTAGGGCCATTCTTTCTACATCCTTATCCACTGTTTCCTCTTATCTTATTCTCTTTCTAGTATGATTTTTTTCAATCTTATTGGCCTGAGCAATGAATATTCATATAGAAATTTCACATTCAATGAATTTTATATATGAAGCTACCTGAAGAGCCTGGAGAGATGGTTCAGTTGGTAAAGTGCCTGCCATACAAACATAAGGTCCAGAGTAGATCCTCAGGACCCAAGTGAAAGCCAAGTATGGCAGTGTACATCTGTAATCCTAATATTTGTATGTGTGTGTGTGTGTGTGTGTGTGTGTGTGTGTGTGTGTTAATAGGACCCTAACTTTGACCTCTGTCATCCACTTGAATGTGAAACTGCAAATGTGCAGACACAAACACACATACATGCACACACACATACACACATACATACACACACACATGAGAGAGAGAGAGAGAGGGAGAGGGAGAGAGACAGAGACAGAGAGAAAGACAGAGAGAGACAGAGAGAAAGAAAGAGAAAGACAGAGAGAGACCCAGAAAAATGAGAACTGTGATCCACCCGCTACATTTTGCTGTTTATATTGTATATTATTTAGAACATCCAGTTTTCTGTACAAATTGGCCTATGGTTATGTCCTGACTCCTACTGTGGCCAATGGTCAGGCCCTATTTCCTACAGTGGCCTTTGTATTCTTTTAGGTACTTTGGAGGTGATTGGGATTCTCCTGATTCCACAATATTTATAGACAGGATTTTCTATGTTCTTGATGCTTGAAAGTAAACTTGAAGATAAACCTTGATTTCAGGTCCAATCCTTGATTTCCAATTAGACCTTACTAGAGAACACCATCAGTTCTTATGGGATCAACTCATTTTCACGCTGTATTGCCATTTTGAACTTCTTATAAGTTTCAGGAAAATATAGGCTTTTGGTTAGCACTTGTAACCACCAGCATTAGTAACCTCCAATGTGACACTATCATGTTAGCTGCTGAGAGAACCAAGCAGAAGCCATAACAGGAGGCTCAGTATTCTGCCAGAGATTTAGTTTTCTGAGACTGTACAAGCAGTTTCTAAAAGAGCCACAAACAAAGAACCATCAGTCTCCAACACCCCAACAGGAGGAGTTGTGGGAGGTGCAATACCAGCCCTGAGCCACAGCAGCTCATAATGATAACCAAATAAAGACAAGCCTGGGGCTTGTCCAGGTCTGCTCCAGAATGAAAAAGCTGTACCCTTATTCAGCCTCTGACTAGGTCCTGGCCAATTAGAATGTACTAATATAATTGCCACTTGCTTAAGTCAATCATATCTGAAATGACCTAAGTAAACTCCTCTTAGCTGTTCTTAAAAGGAGCTTGCAAGTTTCTCTTAGGATTGTCACCATTTTGCCTTTGTGTAGGCTGGGTGGCCACACAATGCATTGCACACAATGTAATCACTTTTGTGATTGCATAAGTGGATGGCAGTCTTTTGTGGAACTTCTCCAGAATGCTCCCACTGCAACAAACAGACAGCTTTTATCTTGGTCCTATACTTCCTACTCTCTTGAGGTGCTTGACAGCTTACACCACACAGTAGAAATTCAGTAAATACCTTAGATTGATTCACTGTTTATTGGTGATCCAAGGATCACTGATCTTCAATACAATTTCTTAGGTTATCAGATGAACTTTGTTTCCTTATTTTCTCTCTTTCTCTCCGTGTGTGTGTGTGTGTGTGTGTGTGTGTGTGTGTATGTGTGTGTGTGTATGAATCTTTACAGGGCCTAAATGAAGCTGCACATACATACATATGTGAAATTGTTGATGCTATTTTGCATGCATAACTGGGTATGTTAGCTTTCCCTTGCCAGGAACTGTGGAAAAGTTTAGGATACAAAGTTTTATCTTTAGGTGTAGTCTGTAGACCAAAACCTGCAGGTTCAGAGCCCAAGTGTGATGCTCTCTGCTTTTGAATTTAACTCTGTCACTTACGAGATAGGCAGCATTAGGCTCATTAAAGTCAATTTTGATAACACTGACAGTATTCTTACAATGATATCTAGTTTTCAAAAAGTGTCAGCCAACTGTGTTAGCTTCCTTTCTTACTGTTGTGACGAAATACCCAACAAAAGCAATTTAGGGAAACTAGGCTTTATTTTGGCCCAAGTTTGAGTATGTGGTCCACCACAGTGGGAAGGCATGATGTATAGAGTTGGGGGGGGGCTTGAGGCATCTGGTTACATTGTAGGAGTCAGGCAGCAGAAGGGAAGGGCCTGGGGAGTTGCTAGAGCTCAGCTCTCTTTTTATTTAACACTGGACTCCACCCCATGGAATGATGCTATCACAATTAACACAATAAACTATTTCATAGACTTACCTAGAAAATTGTCTTCTATGTGATTCTAGACACTTTCAATTTAGCAACCGATGCTAACCATCAAACCAAAATTAAATAACATTACCCTATGTGTGAATTTTGATGTTATTGTTATAAAAATTTCTGATGAACTACAATCTTTTAACATTTGTTTCATTGTATAATAATTATTTGGCATATCATGATTTACTTCTAATATTATTGCAAATATATATATAACAATAATAAACAATTCTGTAAATAAGGTAACATGCAGGGTCTCTAATGCTTATCTTTTAGTGAATACATTTTCTTTAAGAGCATAGTTAAAAAATTATAGGTATTCCGCTTTTATTTATCCAGAGCCATGGAAATGACTTGCATTATGGTCTGAATGTCACTACTCTGGTAGATGTTGCTGAGAAGGCAATCTTTTAAAGTTAATGGTCATAGTAATAATGAGAGGTGTAAACCCCATGTATCTGAGGGAAGACATCCTCCAGTAAAACAAGAGCTGTTTATCAACATTTCAGTTATAATTTAATTTAAAAAGTGGGGGGATTTGCATTATTCTAGAAATGAAACTGAGAAGTCCTGGGAATAAAGCCCAGGGCTCTACATTGATTTTCTATTAAAGCTTCTTTTTTTTTCTTTCTCTGCCAGTGCTTGAGGCCAATAACAAGGAGATAATATTTAGAAAGAAATGTGTTGGAGTTATATGTGCAAAGGACTTACTGTACAAATGAACATAATATGAGTGTAAGAAGATGTAAGAACTATTTGGGGTTCTGTATGAGGAGGTTAATAAATAAATCTGGACTTCAAATTAGTGTGTGTAAATGAGTGTATGCACATGTGTGTGTGTTGATATGTTACATATTTAATAAAACCTGAAATATTTGAGAGATTAGCACACAGTCAAAACTTAGGCAGACACTCAGGAATTTCTTGATCCTTGAATAGAAAGACGAACATGTGGGATTGAATAGCACACACCTTTAATCACAGCATAGGGAAAGCAGAAGTGGTGACTTCTGCCCTTAATCCCATAACTGCAGAGACAGAACTTCCTTTGATTCTGCAAGTTCAAGGCTAGCTACTAAATAGAGTAGCTCACACCTTTAATCCTAACCTAGATGAGATACAGCCAACAGGAAGGGTATTTAAGGCCTCTTAGGAACCCAGCAGAGGCAGAAGTAACCAGGAGCGAGGCTGAGGAAGTTGCAAGATAGTTCAGTGAGAATTGACTGTGATGTTTCCTCTGTCTGATATTTCAGCCTTTCCCTCATATTTGGCTCTGAGTCTGTTTTCATACAATCCAAATTCATACTACGTGTGAGTCAATGTGTTTGTGTGTATGTATGTGTGTGCTCACATGTGCACATGGAGGCCTTGTGTTGTCCTTCAGAAGCTATCCACTTTAATTTTTGAGAAAGGGTCTGTTGTTAGGATTTGGAGATCACTGACTTGGCTAGGCTGGTTGTCCAGGAAACTCCTGGCATCTACCTGTATCTTCTTCCTCAGCACTGGGATTACAAGCACATACAAGCACATTTAAGTACATGGCATCTTAAATATAGGCTAGTTATATAGTACAATTTCCAGATTCTGCTTTAATTATAATGTCAATATAAGGTAAGGGAGAGAAAAAAGTGTCCAAATGAATAAAGAGAATGTTAGATGTTTTCTTGCCTATAAATGAGTATGTGTTGTAGGTCTTTAGTTTAGTTGTGGCTTATCATCACAGTTTATATGTAGAATATTTGTACCTCAGAGTGACAATAATAAGAAGTGACATACAGGGCTGGCAATATGGTCCAGCAGGTAGGGTATCTTATAGCCTAATGAGAAGAGTTATATCCTTAGGATAGGAAGACTCAACCCCCACCAGTGTGCTTTCATCAATATAAATGAGATATGGCATGCTGCATATGTGTGCAAAAACAATAAATACAATTTACAAAGGAAGATGTGACATACTATTTTTTAGGAATAGAGCCCATTGGGAGATTCCTTACTCAATTGTTAAAGCTGCTCTCAGAAGAGATAAGAGTGTCCCTCAAAGGGGATTGTCTTAGGTAGGGTTACTATTACTGTAATGAAACTGTGTTACCACTCTGTGGAGAAATGCTTGCTCAAAGGAGGTGTTATAGCTCTGAGTGGAAAGGTATTCTGGAAGTCAGGAGCCAAGTAATACCATAGTCACACTTTATGACAAACCTCACACAAGGTATTTATTGGGAGAGACACAAGATGGTGGCTGCCTCTGTTGTGGGGAAAAGCAGCAGGGAACTCAGCAGGAGACAGTTTGATATAGTTTCTTGGGGGTAGAATTTTCCATGGTGGAGATTTCCAGGGTAGAGATTGGGATTTCAAATCAAGCCAGGGATTGGTAAATTTTGGAGCTCAAAGATTGGTGGATTTTCAAATCACAAGGTGGAGTTGAAGGACCTTTTATCCTAGAAAAACACCATGAGAAAAGCAACATGGGAAGGAAAGGGTTTATTTATCTTACACAGGATCTCAAATAGGGCAGGAAGCTGTAGATAAGAGATGATGACACAGAGGTCATGAATGAGTGCTGCTTACGGGGCTTGCTCAGCTTGTTTTCTTAGAAAGCCTAGGACTACCAGCTCAATGATATCACCACCCATCATGGCTGGTCCCTCCCCCATCAATCACTACAGGCTCTACAGGCTGGCTTACAGCTGGATCTTATGAAGGCATTTTTTTTCATTTGAGATTTCCTCCTCTCTGATGACTTTAGTTTGTGTCAACAGAGATTTGGGTTAATTCTGGGAATTATTATTTTTAACCTCAACCTACTGTCTTGCTCATTTCTGACTTCCTGTTTTAAGTCATGACATCATCCCCATGCTCTTGTTCTTTCCTGTTCAGCCATCTCTGTCTGCTCTGAGCTTTTCACCAAGGCTGAGCCAGTGTGGTACTTTTCTGTCAATTTCCATAACTTTTAGCTTAGAAATTTTATTTTCTTTACAAAGTTAGCCCATACCAGTTATTATGTTATAGTACCAAAATGTTGACTAATCTTAAAGAATTACAGTTACATCTTTCAAGTAAGGTGTAAATTCTTAATTTTCACCCTAGATTAGGTATAGTAATGCCTAGCATATGTGAAACAATCAGGGTGATGACACCTTTTTTTTTTTTTAAGATGAATTGAGTCATGTAAAACATTTAATGAATGTAATTGTTACTAAACATGATTTTTAGTTATTCCTGAATGGAAAAGGATGTGAATTTGTTGTATAGCAGTTATCTCTGGGATTGAAATAGTTAATTCTGTAGAGAATTCTGTAAGACAAAAAGTAAATAACTCAAAATAGCTTCAGGAAATCCCTGAAACTGACCAGATTTACTAGGCTTATTTCTACCAGAGCCAGAGTAAACAAAGAAGGCTGGGAGAATTACTCTCAAACAAGCCAACATTCTGGAAATACTATAAACTAGCTGCTTTGAATACACAGGAACCTAGGGAGTTTCCTGCAGGAGGTTTATACATATTGAGTAACTTGGAAAGGATACTCTCCATCCTGTTGAGCTGTCTGTAGGCTGTGTTGTGCAATCCAGGTTATCAACTTCTGTAATGTGCCACTCATGCTAAACTTTGGTGGTATAGCTATCTTTGAGCAATTTCTGTTCCTGGAAGTAATCCCATAAAAACACATGATTCACCAATTTGGACTTTGGTGATATCTGAACTTTGCCTGTCTTGGGTTTCCTGTCTAGGGTGAGAAGATGTGTGTGTGCTTGTGTGTGTTGTATCTCCTTAGAAATGGTCTGTCAGAGAACAATATGTTATATTTTAAAAAACACTGACACAGGGTGGCCCACATAGAGTTAGACTGTTTCTTTTGTTGAGGAAGGAGAGCATTGTAGAGAAGTATATAGGAGGCCTAGGAAATTTTCTCTTTTCTTTTCCCAACAGACACCTCCTGGAGGTGGAATAGAAAGTCCCTGTTTTGATCTCTATGTCAGAAAAACACTAGTAAGCTGATGTTCACATTCCACCTCTTTGGCTCTGTGATTGGAATTATTTTTTTGTACTCATAATTGTACACATTGCACTAGGATAAAATGTGTTATATAGAAATAATTCTTGAGACTTACTTCATTACTTAATTTTACATATATTATAGCAGAAAGTAAAACATGAAAAAGTAAAAAGTAAAAAGTAAAAAATGGGCTGTCAAGAGAAATGGAGACTCTCCAGCATTTTAGAAAGTCAAGGCAGAGGGTTCTGGGTCTGAACATGAAACAAGGTAGGCAGGCTTGTATTCATAACTCCTCAGGCTTCTAATCTCTCTGTCTCTGTCTCTGTCTTTCCCTCTTTCTGTGTGTGTGTGTGTGTCTGTGTGTGTGTGTGTGTGTGTGTGTGTGTGTGTGTGTGAGAGAGAGAGAGAGAGAGAGAGAGAGAGAGAGAGAGCCCATGTGTGTCCTCCTGCCTTGAGATGGTGAACTAGGAGAAGCATCAAATAAATATTGTTCATGAATTTTTCCTATACATGAAAATTTCCACTTGCTTCAGTGAATAATTTACATAATAAGAAAGCAATTTTGGCACTTCAGTTCAATGCTTACCAAAAGAAGTAAGGTAGACTTGCAGACTGGTTACTGCACAGTGGGAGAGGAAATTACAGCTTCTCAGAAAATTCACTACTTGTCTTCCCAAAGTAGAGTTGCCTGTACATTCATAAGCCTGGCCAGTTGTCCTGTAATAAGTTCTCTGATCACTCTTTTTGTGCACCTATGTGTACCTGCACCTCTCTCTCTCTCTCTCTCTCTCTCTCTCTCTCTGTGTGTGTGTGTGTGTGTGTGTGTGTGTATGTGTGTGTGTGTGAAAGAAAGAGGGAGGGAGGAATACATTTTCATGTGGTGGCAAGAGGAAAACCTTTGATGTCCTTCATCGGGGTCATTGGAGATAGTCTCACACCAACCTGGAAGTCACCAAGTAGGCTAGGCTGGCTGGCCGTTGAGCCCCATGACTTGATTGTCACTTCTGCCCAGCTCTGAAATAACTAGTTGTGCTATGACAACAGGCTTTTCGTGTGAGTGCTGGAAATTGAATTCACATCCTCCTGTTTTCAAAGTGCACCAATTATTTCTCACCTGATAAAAAGGCCTCAATCGGACTTGCCTCTAAGTAGCTCTGTGGGTCATTTTCTTGATTAATGATTGATGTAATGATCCATTCTTGGGCAGATAGCCCTAGGGTATTTAAGAATTAAGTTGGGCAATCCAGGGGCAATAAGCCAGTAAGAAGTGTTTTTCTGTGTCTCTGCCTGAGTGCATATTTGCAGATCCCTTCTATGGATTACTGCATTGGATTCCCTCAGTGGTGGACTCTAAGCTATAAGATGTGATAGACTTTCCTCCCCAAGTTTCTTGTGGTCCTGGTCTCTACTGCACCAACAAGAAGAAAACTAGCATTACAGAACAAGCCCTTTACAAAATAAGCCATCTCCCCAGCATATTAATAACAGTCATAATTAAATAAGCAGTAGAACACTTTATCTGTCCTTGTATTGCTCATAAAGTTTCTGAGGAACACAAAGCTCTTATTGAGCAATCATTCATTAAGTACTGAGAAAATTATGCATGAAATCTGTAGATCAGAATTTCCTTAAGGATACTTTAGGGAGCACTGTTCAAGGAAATGCTCTTCCCAAAGGAGGATGAGGTAGGGTGCTTCTGTATTTTTTAGTGCATATCAGAATAGTAAATGCTTCTTGGCCATAATCAATGGGTAGGAAATCTGAATATCTCTTTTCTTAAAACTGTTTGTAAGTATTTTAGTCAGGATTACTGTTACTATGATAAAACACAATGAGCAAAGCAACTTTGGGGGAAAAGGGGACTTATACTTTCATATCACTGTTCATTATTAAAAACTATCAGGACAGGGACTTAAACAGGGAAGAAATCTGAAGGCAGGGCCTGATGTAGAACCAATGAGGGCTGTTGCTTACTGACTTACTCCCTGTGGATTTTTTTATAGAGCCCAGGACAACCATACCAGTGGTGGTGTTCCCCACAATGGGCTGGGTCCTTTCTCATCATAGAAAGAAATTAACTACTTTCTGGAATTCAATAAAAATGAATCTACAACATACCCAAATTTATGGGATACAATGAAAGCAATGCAAAGTGGAAACTTGATAGTACTTGGGGCCTACATAAAAAATATTTGGAGAAATCTCACAGAAGAGACTTAGCAGCACAGCTGAAAGCTATGGAGGCAAACTCACCTAGAAGGAGTAGTAGATGATATAAAATAAGCTCATGGCTGAAATGAGTAAAATTGAAACAAAGAGAACAATACAAAGAATCAATAAAATAAAGAGTTGGTTCTTACAGAAAGTTACCAAGATAGATAAACACTAATCCAAACTAACCAAAAGGCAGAGAGAGAATATCCAAATTAACCAAATTAAAATAAAATGGGACACAACAACAGACACTGAAGAAATCCAGAGAATCATTAGATCATACTTCAAAAACCTGTACTTCATAATAGTGAAAAAATCTAAAAGGAATGGATAGCATTCTGGACACATACCGCTTACCAAAATTAAATCAAATAAATCGAATTAAATAGACCTATAACTTTTAAGAAAATAGAAGTAGTTGCTAATAGTCTCCCAAGCCAAAAAAAATAAAAAATAAAAAAAAAGCCTAGTGTCAGATGGTTTCAGGGAGGAATTTTACCAGAATTTAAAATACAAATACCAATACTCCTCAAATTGTTCCACAAAAGAAACCATAGGGACATTGCCAAACTCTTCTTATGAGGCTATAGTCACCCTGATAGGCAAACCACACAAAGATGCAGCAAAAAAGCGAGAATTACAGACCAATCTCCTTTATGAACATTGATGCAAAAATACTCAATAAAATACTGGCAAACCTAATTCAAGAACATATCAAAAAAATATCCACCATGATCAAGTAGGTTTCATCCCAGAGATGTAGGGATGGTTCAACATACAGAAAACTGCTAATGTCATCCATCATACAAACAACCTGAAAAAAATCTCATTAGATGCTGAAAAGTCTTTTGACAAAATCTAACACTCCCACATGATAAAGATCTTGGAGAGATCAGGGATAAACAGAAAATGCTTAAACACAATAAAGGGGATATACAGCAAGCTGGCAGACAGCATCAAACTAAATGGAGAAAAATTCAAATGTAGTCCACTAAATCAAGAACAAGACAAAGATGTCTAATCTCCCCATATCTATTCAATATAGTTCTTGGAGTTTTAGCTAGAGCAATAAGACAACAAAAGAAGATAAAGGGGATACAAATTGGAAAGGAAAAAAGTTAGACTATCACTGTTTTCATATGATATGATACTATACATAAGTGACCCCCAAAATTCTACCAGAGAACTCCTACAGCTGATAAACATCTTTAGCACGGTAGCAGGATACAAGATTAACTCAAAAAATTTAGTAGCATTCCTATACACTAAAGATAAAAGGGCTGAAAAAGAAATCAGGGAAACATCACCTGTTTCAATAGCTACAAATAACTTGCTGTGACTCTAACCAAAAAAGTAAAAGACCTGTATAAAAAGAACCTTAAGTCATTGAAGAAAGAAACTGAAGAAACTATCAGAAAATAAAAAGATCCGCCCTGCTCTTGGATCGATAGGATTGACATAGTAAAATGAAAATATTACCAAAAGTAATCTATAGATTCAATGAAATCTACATCAAAATACCAACATAATTATTTATAGACATCAAAAGAATAAAACTCAACTTCATATGGAAAAACAAAAACCCAGGATTGCCAAAACAATTCTGTTCAATAAAAGAACTTCTGAAGGTATTACCATGCCTGACTTCACGCTCTATAGTAGAGCCATAGTAACAAAAACAGCTTTGTACTGACATAAAAACAGACTTATGGGTTAATAAAATTGAATTAAAGACCCTGACATTAATCCTCATACCTATGAACACCTGGTTTTTGACAAAGAAGGCAAAAACATACAATGGAAAAAAGATAGAATCTTCAACAAATATTGCTGCCATAACTGGAGGGTGGTATGTTGAAGAATGCAAATAGATCCATATCTATCACCATGCACAAAACTCAAGTCCAATTGGATCAAAGACTTCAACACAAACCTAACTACACTGAACCTGGTAGAAAAAATTAGCAAATACCCTTGAACATATTGGCTCAAGAGACCATTTCCTAAATAAAACACCAGTAACATAGACACTGAGAGCAAAAATTAATAAATGGGACCTCCTGAAACTGAGAAGCTTTGTAAGACAAAGTATACAGCCTATAAGACAAAACCCAACAACCTACAGGATGAGAAAAGTTCTTCACCAACCCTACATCTAACAGAGGAGTGAGCTACAAAATATACAGAGAATTCAAGTGACTAGAGGCCAAAACCCCAATTAAGCTAAATAGGAAATTTCCAACAGAAGAATTTCATATGGCTAAAAGACACTTAAAGATGCTCAACATCCTTAGCCATCAAAGAAAAACAAATTGAACAACTCTGAGATACCATCTTATATCTGTCAGAATGGCTAAGATCAATCAAAAACATAGATGACAGCCTATGCTGGAAGAGATGTGGAGTAAAGGAAACACTTCTCTATTGCTGGTGAGAATGTAAATTTTACAGCGACTTTGGAAATCAGTTTGGCAGTTCCTCAGAAAACTGGGAGTCAATCTATCAAATTTTCCAGCATTGCCACTGTTGGGCATATACCCAAGGAATGTACATTCTTTCTCTAAGGGCACTAGCTGAACTCTAGTCATAGCAGCATTATTCATATTAGCCAAAACCTGGAAACAACTGAGATGTTCCTCAACTGAAGAATGGATTAAAAGTTTCTGGTACATTCACACAAGGCAGCAAAAGGGAAAAAAATAACATTCTGAAATTTACAGGCAAATGGGTAGATCTAGAAAATAGTATTCTGAGTGAGCTAACATGGATAATCATGGTATGTACTTACTTATAAGTGGATTTTAGACAAAAAGCAAATGATAACCAGCTACAATCCACAACACTTCCCCCTGAGCAGTTAGGATCCTCCTGGGAAGGGAAAATAGAGATTTCCGGAAACTTTCATCCTCTAACTGATGGAAAGCAGATGCAGAGATCCATAGTTAAGTACTGCGTCAAGCTCCCAGTCTACCTAAGTAAGGGAGAAGAGATTATATAAGCAAAGGGACCAAGGTCATGATGAGGAAAACCACAGAGAAATTTGACCAGAGCTATTGGGAGATGACTACCTCTGAAATGACACATGAGGAACTTTCATTGAAAGGAACTAAACCGTCTGAACGTAGATGACAGTCGAATGGCATGGGCAACTTGTGGAGCCTCTTGCAGTTGGACCAGAGTTTGTTCCTGATGCATGAATTGGCTCCTTAAAACTCATTTCTTATGGAGAAACACCTTACTCGGCCTTCATACTAGAGGGAGGGACTCAGTCCTTCCTCAACTGGATATGTCGGACCAAATTGACTCCACTTGGGAATCCTAACCCTCTCTGAAGAATGGATGGGGGAATGGGGTGGGAGAAAGTTGTGAGAGGACTGGGAAAAGGGGAAGGAGAAGAAGCAGTGGTGGGCATAAATTTTTTAAAAAATAAAAATTAATTATTTACAAAACGAAAATCCCTATAAACATGCTTATTGCAAGATCTTAAGGAGATGTTTTTTTGATTGTGGTCCCCTCCTCTCAGATGACTATAGCTTTTGTCAAGTTGACATAAACCTTATCTGCACATTCAGGAGTGAGTGTGTGTGTGTGTGTGTGTGTGTGTGTGTGTGTGTGTGTTCTTGTGCAGTCGTGCTTTGGAATGTGCATAGAGGTAAGAGGACAATCACTGGTGTTGGTTTTCATCATCTATCTTGTGAGACTTAGAGAATCTTCCTGTCGCTAAAGATTTTATAAGAGTATACTAATGAAACTTAATAATGGGCTTCCTGATGTAATTTCACATGTATGTTGTATATAATGTATTTTGATCATTTACTTCATTTACCTACTCTTATTCTCCTTCTCTCTCCCACTGGTTCTTTTCCTCTTCCCAAGTAACACATTTTCTACTTTTGTTACATACATGAATGTGTTTGTGTGTGTGTGTGTGTGTGTGTGTGTGTGTGTGTGTGTGTGTAATCTCAAGTTTCATCATTGTAGAAATGTGAAGAAATGATGTCTTTCAGGAAGCATTAGTACTGACTTGATAAAATTGTTGCTGAGACAATTTGTAGCTTATTTGACTACTGTATTAATAACCTATTTTTCAAAAAATGAATTTTTAGTAATAACAGATTTGTATTAGTAGCAGAAGAAAAGGAGAATTTCTTAAATTGAGTGCCTTATGGAACCTGAGAAGGAATTTGGAGGCTGGACAAGAAGTTTTCATTCCAATTAATACAGGCCTTGTGTTTAAATGTTTGAATGTGACTCTGACTTATGCATGTATGGTTGTGTATATGCTTGTGCATGTGTTGTGTCCACATTTAGATTTGTTTGGGTTTATGTGTCTGTATGAATGCATGTGTGCATATAATGTATGTATTTGCCTGTTGGTGTATGTGCATGTGTACCCATCTATGTGTTCATGTGGTATATGCTTATTATTGTGTATGTGGTATGTATTTTTGGTACATACATGATGTGTATGTGCCTGTGTGTAAATGCATGTGTGTGTTTCTCAGCCATTATAGTTATTTTTTGAAATAAAGTCTCTCACTGTTTCTTTGGTTTTAATGATTTGATGATTTAGATGGCCAGTCAGTTTCAGAGATTCTGTCAACATCTCACCAGCACTAGGGTTGTAGAGCCATGTGAGAACACATCTGATCTTTTTCTGTGAGTACTGAGGATCCAAACTCAGATCCTCATGTTGTGTGGGAAGCAGGTCATCTCCCTAACCTTACACATTGGTTGTATTCTGGGGCACAGCCACCTAGGAGTATGCACAAATGCCAAGCCGAAGAGCACATTCCGTTATCCCTGGCTTTTTATTTCAGCTCAGGGCACCAGATCCATGCTTGTGCTGCTATCACTTCACTAGCTAAGGCATATTCATATTCAAAAGTCTTTAATTCAAGATTTGCATTATCTTCCAGAAAAATGCCAAGTACTTAGGGATAGCTTTTCTAATGGATTTTAAGATGACTTTGTTTAGATATTTTCATGTAAAATTAAAAGTAGAAGTATCTAGTTAAAGATGTGTGATGATATATAACTTAAATTTTTATCACATTTATTTATGTGCCTATGTGCATACATGTGTATGGATGCAAAGCCACCATGACCCATGCACAGCAGTTAGAGGAGAACTTGTGGAAATTTATTCTCTTCTTCTATCACATGGTTCCAGAGACTGAACACAGTCAAGGAGACAAACATGTTTGCCTACAGAGACATTTATCCCTTGAAGTTGTTTAAATATTGAGTAACCTGACATTCTTATCGTCTTCTAGGCTACCGTCATCCCTGTCTATGGAGAAATGGACATCAGCATCATGATATGTCTGTCTGATCCTGACATCTTTGACACTGACATCTCAGTCCACTGTGTGTACTCGTGGAAGATAAAACACATTCAGTCTTGTCTGTCCGGTCTTTGGCCTCTCACATTCTCTGTGCTTCAGACAATAATTTCCAGTCTTGCCAGGCCTGTGTCAGAATGCTCACAACAGAGTTCCCACGTCAGTGCTTTTTATGACAACCATCTAGTTCTGCTCATTGTGTTCATGTCTCCCAGGTTAGTCATTCTGAGGCAATGATTGGCTGAATGTTATGTCTAGTTATAAAGGCAGGCATATGTAAATTGAACACTTATAGACACAGAAACAACAGTTTACTGTCTGTTGCTATGATAAATATCCTGGCAATAATTAGCTTAGGTAGGGAAGGGCTTATTGGGCTTACAATTTCAGGGTGTAGTCTATTATTTGGGGAAGTCAAACAGAAACTTAAACAGTTAGTCACATCACATCCACAGTTAAGAGCAGAGAAAAAGTGATGCACTTGCCTGATCACTGCTTATGTGGTTAGCTTTTCGCACTCTGAAAAGTTCAGGGCCCAGTCCAGGGAATGGTGTTACGTATAGTGGGCTGGATCTTTCTATGTTAACTAGCATTTAAGCCAGTCTCTGAGATATCCATAGGCTAATCCTGTAGGAGACTTTATTTGGGTCACCAACCTGTTCCCAAATAATGGCATAGAGACTTATTATTAGTCATGAATGTTTGGCTTTAGCATAGGCTTTTTTAAAAGCTATTGGCCATTCAGCTTTTTACTAAACCAATTGGGTAACTTAGGCAGGCAAGATGAAACAAATGTAACACATTATTACATTGTTAACAAAGGCAGCAGAAACAAATTTAATACACTTTCATATAGATAAAGTAATATTCTGCATGAAAAACAAATGTAACACACATTTGCCTAGTTAAATTATGTTCTACAACACAAAACAATAAAGAAAATTATTCTGTTGAGAGTCTCTTCCCACATGATTCTATTTTGTGTTGACAGTTAAAACTAACCCGCACAGAAATTGTCTTTATCTTGAAAGAAAAAGATTAAAAGATTTCTTTAACAAAAGAGATTTTGTTAAAACTCAGACCCCATGTCATCAGAAGCCAAGTGAACAAAGTATAAAATGACACAAATTTACTGACTTTGTTGCAAAATAATTTTCTTGTCACATCTGAGCATCAGTTCTTTATCACCAAGGACAGAATCTGAAAATCACTTTAAGAGAATAATAAAAATGTTATATATTTATAATATAATGATTAACCAAGTAATTTGTCGTTAATGAAGTAAACAGCATTGTTCACATATATTTTGTGAACTTTAAAATCTCTCCTTAGCTTTGAAATACATACTCTCAAAATTGCCATTAGGCTAAAATAGACACTTCAAATCAAATCAACATAAAACAAAACAAAACAAACAAACAACAAATACAACTTGTAATTGACTTTGGAATAAGAGAGAAATTTGCAACCACCTGGAGATTTTGTGGTTTTAAGACAAGATCTCATTATCTCAGGCTGGCCTCAGACTCACTGTGCAGCCAAGAATTGTCTTAAATTTCCGATTCTCCCACCTCCCTTTCAGTGTATCATCATGCCCTATTTATGCAGTGCTGGAGATGGAGCCAGGACTCTAGCATGCCAGGCACACTGTCTACCAACTGAGCCATAGTGGAAATGTTCAACCTTGAAGAAGCAGTGAATTAAGTAACAGATTTCTTCTTGTTGTTTTTGTTGCTGTTGGCTTTACACGTCAGGGTTTCACTGTGTAGCCTTGGTTGTCCTGGAACTCCCTCTGTATACCAGACTGGCCTTGAACTCATAGAGATCCACCTGCCTCTGCCTCAAAAATGCTAGAATTTAATACTTGGCTTTAAAAAAAATAATTTATTTTAATTTCATGTAGACTGGTGTTTGCCTGCATGTGTGTCTGTGTGAGAGAGTCCTATACCTTAGAATTACAAACATTTGTGAGTGGTGGATGCTGGGAACTGAACCTGTGTTTTCTAGAAGATCAGTCCAACCCCTACAGAGATTTCTTAAAACCTTTCATTTAGTAACAAGATGAGGAGCCTCTCTTCAGTTGTTCAGCATGAATCATTTTCCTTTGTGTTTCAAAGTCCATCTGTTATAGATATGAAATTATATGAATTATGAATTTCTTGTCTATGGGTTTGTGTTTATGGTATATGTATATGTAATATATACACATATGTCTATGTGGGTCTCATGCTTGTGTCTAAATGTGAAGAGGCCAGGAAAAAATATCAAGTGTTCTAATCTATTATTTCTAACCTTTTGTCTTTGAGTCAAGGTCTCTTACTGTATCTGGAACTAGGCTACTGAACAGCAAGCCTTCTTTATCTAACCTCTGCAGTACTGGGGTTTGAAGTCACTTCTACCTTTTTTCAGTGGTACTAGGGATTTGAGCTTGGGTCCATGTGTTAGCACAGAACATGTTTTACCCAGGAGCCATCTCTCCAGACCCTAGACATGGATTTTACATCCCAGCATTCATAAAAATATTCTGCTTTTTTTCTGTCTTTTGAGGAACCATGTGCATATTCTGGCATTGTACTTGGAAAAGTCTCTTAACATGGAAACCTTCCTGTTATCTTCCCCAAACCACAAGGAGCTTTTTCTTAGCAGCCCTCTGCTCACTGAATCAGCTGAGTCATTTATCTGGAATAGGAAAAGGACTTGCTCCAAAGTACCAAATAGCAGGAGGCAGTAGGGTTACAAAAGCAATGATCAACTCCATAGAAACACTTTTCACATAAAAGATCAGCCAGACTTCAAGTATTGATAAACTGTTTGGAAGCTACTGATAGATACACTGATGTTTATATTGACACTGGTGCTCTAGAACTGTTAAAAATGAGTTCTGGAGAAGGGGAGGAGGCTCAGTGGGTAAAACCATTTGGCTTAAATTTACATCCCTATATCTACATAAAAAGCTAGATGTGGCTGTGTGCATATCTGTAACATCAAACACTGTTTTGAGGGTGGAGAGGATCACTGGGGCTTTCTGACTACCAGGATAACTCAAAGTAATGGAGAGACTCAGGCTCAAAGGGATAGAGAATGTGATTTAACATCTTCCCTTCTCCTCCATGTGCATACCTTCACGTAATATGTGCAAACATCACATGCTCACTACAAAATACAACTCTCTTCCTTCCTCCCTTTCTCCCTCCCCCTCTTCACACACACAGAGGGAGGATATTATCATACTTTAGAAAAACATAAAAATCACCACAAATTCCATGTAATAATTGACTTCATAAAAAAATGCTAGAGACCAGTAAACTTGTCTACAGTAATATAGAATCAAAGATTATGAAGTAGACTCAGTAAACCAAAAGGAAAACCGGAAAACTTTCCATAAGGATTATGCTAACTTAGTAACAATGGATCAGATGTTTATGATGTGTTGGTATAAGTGACAGGAAATATGATAGATTAGTAGAAGAAATACAATGTATTAATTGTAAAATAAAGGAGGAGTGCTTAAAGAGAGAAGAAGAAGAAGAAGAAGAAGAAGAAGAAGAAAGAGAGAGAGAGAGAGAGAGAGAGAGAGAGAGAGAGAGAGAGAGAGAGAGAGAGAGAAGGTGGTACCTAAGGAAGAGAAAAAGGTAATAATTGAGGATACAAAAGGTTGAGTAATTTCGAAAACTAAAGAAAATACTAAACCATAGATTAAAGCATTTCTGTGAACCTCAAGTGAGAAAACACTTATAGTGAAATTCACAAAGGAAAATCTCAATGCCAGTTCAAGAAAAATGACATGTGGCCTGAAAAAGTAACAATGAGAATGAGAGACACTTCTCAGGTAGAAGACCACAGGTGATAGCCTCAAATAATTAATAATAATTAGAAAAATAAAGTGTAAAGTGAAGTTCAAAGTAGATTTAATTTTTATTTTTCTGGTGTCTAAGGATGCTGAACATTTCTTTAAGTGTCTCTCAAACATTTATTTTTCTTCTTTTGAGAACTGTTTAGATCTGCTCCCCGTTTTTTAATTGAGTTATTTTGTTGTTTTTATGTTCAGCTTTTTCAGAATATATATATATATATATATATGAAGGTATTAGCCACCCAATATCAGATGCATACTTGGTAAAAACCTTCTCCCATTCTGTAGGCTGTCATTTTCTCTGAATTATGATATTTTTTGCCATAAGAAGCTTTTGAGTTTCATAAAGTCCAGTTTGTTAATTGTTGTCTTTAATGCCCATGCCATTGAGATTTTGTTCAGAAAGCCTTTGTCTGTGTCAATGGGGTCAAACTTATTTCTCATTTTTTCTTCTAACAGATTTATGGTAGCTATTCTTCTGGTAAGGATTATTTTTTTCAACTACTTGGAGTTGAATTTTGTTCACACTGATAATTACGGCTATATTTACATTTTTTTACATGCAGTTATACACGATAAACAGTACCATTTATTAAAGATGATGTTATTTCTCCAAGTGTATATTTCTGGTTTCTTTATTTAAAAAGATAAGGTATTTATAGTACATGAAGTTATGTTTGGCTTTCCAGTTCAATTACATTGATCAATGTGACAGTTTTTATGTCTGTTTCATACTTTTTTAAATTACTATTACTCAGTAGTACAGTTTGAGATCTAGGATAATGATACTTCCAGCAGTTCTTTTATTTTTCAGTATTGTTTTAGTTGGTAAGTTTTGGTTTGATATCTACTGTGTAAGATATTAAAAGGACTAAACTGACTTACTTGATAGGGCCATTTACATGGTAAAAACCTTTTTCTTTCTTTCTTTCTTTCTTTTTTTTTTTTTTTTTTACATCTTTGTACCCCAAGGCAATGTGGATCATTGATATTGAATTGTGTTTCTTGGACATTGCATAAGGATGCATCCTTTTCTAATCTATTTTGTTTGTTTGTGTCTTTGGGGTCTGTTGACATTACTAAAATTTAAAGTTGTCAATGAGCAGTGTTTATTGATTCCCATTATTTTGCTGTGGTACTGTAGGTTCCCCTTCCTTTGTCTTGTTAGTTTATTGTTTATTCCTTGAGTTTTTTTGGAAGGGAATTCTTAACTTCTCTTAACTTGAGTTTTCCTTCTAGTGTCTTCTGTAGAAATGGATTTGTAGATAGATACTGCTTTTATTTTGTATTCTTTTCTTTCTCCATGTATTGTATTTTCTGGATATAGAGTCTGGGGTAGCTTCTATGATCACTTAGGGTTTGTAAGCATTCATCTAGGCTTTCTAACTTTCATAGTCTCCAATGAGACTCTTTTCAGTTAGGTGTTATGCTTATGTGTCTGTCTTTATATGTTACTTGTTCTTTTTTTATAGCTTTTAATATTATTTCTTTGCATTGATATTTATTATTTTGATTATTATATGTTGTAGAAACTTTCTTTTCTTGTCCATCATATTTGGTGTTTTGTATGCTTCTTGTACCTTGAAAGACATCTGATTTTTCAAGTGAGGGACATTTTTTATGGTTTTGTTGAAAATAATTTTTCTTGTGCTTGAGTTTCTTTTTCTATTTGTATTATTTATAGATTTGTTGTCTTCATAGTATAACATATTTCCTTAATGTTTTGGACTTAATTTTTAAAATTTAACATTTTCTTTTTTATTTTATTTTATTTTTATTATGAATAAAGTCACATTTTCTATCCATGTATATCCTTATAAAAGGTCCCTTCCCCCTCCCACACCCTCAGGTCACTCTCTCTTCTCCATATCTCCCCATCTCCTCCCCAGCATGGGCAGGAGGTCCTAAGGTCGCAAAGTACCATTATTGCTCAGTTCAGCCTCCACTCCTGGCAGATTCAGTTTTCTCCCCCAACATTGAGAATGAGTCAGGTGTTCCCCTAAGGGAAGTGGAATCCAAAGTGGAGTCCAAGGAAGATTTAACATTTTCTTTAACTGAGGAAGTTCTTATATTTTATTTTTAAAGCCTGAGATTCTCTCTTCTATCATTTCTGCTGCCTTGGTTAGTCTTACCTCTGAGGCTTTTGTTTGATTTAGTAAATTTTCATTTCCAGTTGTATCTCCTTTTTGTGATTATACTTCTACTCATGTCTTCATTTTTTTGCATGGTTTGTGTTTTCAAAGATTTAATTAATGAATTTACTTGCATGGTTTGTGTTTTCAAAGATTTAATTAATGAATTTACTCATATCCTCTTTAAAGTCTTAGAGTAGTTCCATAAAAGCTATTTTGATGATCTTGCCTGTGCTTCAGCTATATTGTACTTCTCAAGAATTGCTGTAGTAGCTTTTCTGGGATCTTGAGCAGACCTATATAGTCCTGGCTTGTTTTGATTGTGTTTTACAATGGTATCTAGGCATCTGGGTTTGGAATTATTGTAATTGTAGGTATTAGTGTCTGGTCTTGTCTTAGTTGGTTGGGTGTTCCCTTCCTTGGTTTCTGTAGTCCTGGCTGAATCTTGTGAGAGTATCATACCTATGGTTTGCCTAGTAGGGAGTGCTTCTAAGTCTTTGCCGTGTACGGCCATTGGCGGTGCTGTGTAGAATGTGTTTCTACTATTAGACACTGACACTAGATGGAGTGCATGTGTAGCTGAAAGGATCCACATGAAAGAGGAAGACTTGGTCTGCTTGAGTGTATAAAGTTTTCCTAGGGAGTGTAGGCAGAGAGGGAAGATAAGCTCCTGCAAGTGGTCTCTTACAGGGATAGAGATGGGGCTGAGGAATTGCAATGGAAGATAAAGAGGAGAGTGCAGATCACTTACCTGATTCCTAGGCTAGTGTGGCCAGTGTGTTCCCAGGTAGACAGTGCCTCTGAATATTGTCAGGTGACATAAAGGTATGGGGCAAAGGAAAAACCTGGGTTCCTTGAGGATCTTTAGAGACCCTAGCTCCCTAATTTCCTCTATTGACTAGAGAATAGAGGCAGAGATGGTGGACAGGCCTCTGCAGATGATATGCTTAAGGGCTGCAGATAAGACTCATAAATTAATATTTTTAAAAGAACATATAACTGAAAAGTAAACATGGGGGATGTAATATTTTAAAAAATAGTACAAAAGAAAGTGAAACAAACACAAGCATATATAGAAAAGCAGAATAAATAGAAATAATTACTAAAATTACATAAGTAAAGAGCAATGTATCAGAAGTTACACTAAATTCAAACAGGCTTTTACTAAAGATAAAATTTGTCAGCATTAATTAAAAGCTGATGCTGGAAAAAATGAGTGTCCTACTGTTGATGAATGAAACTAGATCTGTATCTTTCACTCTTAAATTGCTACAATTGAATATGAGGAAATATTTTATGATACAGGTGGATATGAAAAGAATGTCTGATGGGACATATTCCCAAGAATTGACAATTGGACTCTCACAAAGTGGTCCTTCTTCCATAGAACAACAAAAAGCTTCAAACAAGAGACTAATGTGAAGAATACCTGTAGAAATTCAAAATTGTCTACAAAACACCATACAACAAATAATTTAATCATAATTGAGCTAATTAAAGTACATAGTTGTCCTCAAAGAAATGAAAATGTCCAAACCTACATGAATATGTGTCCAACATTCTTAATTATCAATGAAATATAAATATAAATTGCTATGAGGCTATATCTCACCCTGTTCAGAATAGCTGTCATCAGGAAAGCAAATGACAACAAATTCTGGGAAGGCTGTGAAGGCTGTGAAGGCTGGGAAGGCTGTTAAAGCTGTGAAGGCTGTGAAGGCTGGGGAGGCTGGGAAAGGACTTCTCTTCATGCTTACTCAGGATGTAAGTGGGTCACTCTACTCTGGAAATTAGTAGGGAGTTTCTTCAAAAAACTAAGAATAGCACTTCAGTATTATTCAGATACATCACTCCTTGGTATATACTCAAGCCACTCTAAGTCAATATACTAAACTGATACTTTGGTGTCCATGTTTATTGCTGCTCTGTTCATAACAACTAACATAGGGAGTCAAGCTAGATCTCCATCAAGAGGTGAATGAATAAACATTATGAGCAGAGATAAAATAAAATTCTATTCAACCACAAGGAAGTATAAAATCATGTCACTTCTGAGAAATACATGTGTCTTTTCATATATGTATATAAATTTCATTTTCAATTTGAGAAAATAAATGTGACTTTTTTCTCACTGAATCTACACTTAAAATAATCTCCAGTTGTATCACAAACACTTCCTAGAATAACCATAAATCTAGTTAGTAACTGTAGGATTTGAAGTCATATATGTGTGTGTGTGTATATATAAAGATATGTATATATACTACAAATATATAACTTATATTGTTGTGTGTGTATGTGTACAAATATACTAGGTGTATGCAGGTGTCTTAGAGGCCAGATGAATATGTTTCTTTCAATCAGGTGCCCAATGTGTAGTATTCTTATGATTTAAAATATGTCATTCTGGAGAGCTCTTTAACAAATAGGAGGTTTTGAAGGGTGGCTCCTAAAGACTAAGGAACTAAATGACTCAGGATCATCTAAGACATTCCTGAAACTCATGATGAACTGCAAGGTTAAATAAGCAGGAAACTGGCAAACAAACCAACCTCCCTAGAAGCGACTTAGACCAGCCTGACTGACTGGAAGAAACTGATCACGTAAGGTGCTAGGAAAGACACCATCCAACCTGATCAGTTGCCTGAAATGTATGCAAAAACTCAATGTTTCAATTCACCATGATCTGCTGTACCTTTTACATCATGCAGCTACATTTGAGTCAGTCCTGTCTGTAACCTCTCACCCTTAAACAAGTAAATGACACAGTTATTCACTGACCAAGATAAAATGTATTGAAACCTTTAGCTTGGTATTGGTTCTAAATCTTGAATGAATAGACAAATTTCATATGCTGCCCTGTAAGCATTACACAACCCTTTCTCTCATGGGTGTGAGAACTAAATTTGTGACTGTCATAGTATCTCTAAATCTGCAGAATTCTAAATTGTACAATAGATGATTCAAATAAACTTAAATAGAATCTATAAATGGTTGGCCACATCAGCAGTCCAAGTATTTTGTTTTTAATTGCTTGCTGCCTGTATTATTTTTGTGTTAATAGTATCTATATGATTATTCACCTGCACATAGAATAACATGACATATAAATAAAAGAAAGATATAATCTAAAATTTGTGTTAAGGACAAATAAATTTTATCATGAAGCTTTAAAATAAAATCTGTGATGTCAAAAAAATAATCTCCAATTATAGCAAAGACACATGTATATTTTATGCATGTGAGCAACATGATGTGTGAAGGGAACTATCTGTGATGGGGAAGTAAGAACACGTCTTAACCAGGAGGCTGACAGGAAGGGAAGAAAAGTAGAATCACCCACTTTCTTTAATATGTGTGATATAAGCTCTGTGTGTGTGTGTGTGTGTGTGTGTGTGTGTGTGTGTATGTGTGTGTGTGACATGAAAGCAGAAGAGTCTAATGTGAAGGAAGGAAGCGAGTCACATCGGGAAGGAGTGAGGATGAAGGGTACTGTAGTGGCATATATGAGCAAGAAGAAACCATGTATACACTACATGAAAATGGCATAATAGATTTTAACTAAAACTGTTTTAATACTTCATATTAGAACCTGCTCAAGTCTACTTACAAGAGACTTGGCATTTAAAGGTTGAAAATGGAAAGACAGAATAAAAATATAGGCTTCAAATGCTAAGTTAAGAATATTAAGTTCTCCTCAGGAGGTATCACCATCCCTGACTTCAAGCTATACTATAGAGCTACAGTAATAAAAACAGCTTGGTACTGGCATAAAAACAGACTTGTGGACCAATGGAATAGAATTGAGGATCCAGACATTAACCCAAAAACCTATGAACACCTGATTTTTGACAAAGAGGCCCAAAACATTCAATGGAAAAAAGATAGTATAT